>PVJL010011282.1:0-43898 GCA_004026885.1 Lyroderma lyra
AAGCTAAATATAAGGTGATGGAAAGAGAAGTCACATTAGGTGGTGAACTTATTATACATCAAGTTGACAATGCACTGTAGAATTATATGCCTGAAACCTATGTAATCCTTGCTAACAGATGTCACCCCAATAAGTCTAACAATAAAAATGAATTAAAAAAAAAAAAAAGAAAAAAAGAAAAACAATTTGTTACCAATGATGAAATTTGAATTTTCAAGTTAAATTTAGAATTTTGGAAAACTTGTACCCACCACTATTAGCAAGTTGGACTGGAATGAGGATTTCTTCACATAGACTAAATTTTGTGTGGTCTGAATTTTTTACTGGCACCAAGGGAGGGAGCTCATGAGCTTTCTTATTGCCTTCACAGAGGTGGGGCAAGAGGACAAGGTGAGGAGTAGATGTTGAAAGATGTCAACACCTAAATATCAAAAATGGAGTCAGACTCACTATTAAAATTCACCCCAGATATTTGACTGATGACTGAAATGTGTCATATTTCATTTAGTTGAATTTGAATTTGCGGCAAGTAAGCCATTGCCATGCTCTGTGAAACCTGTAGCCTGAAACTGGTTAGAGAGTTCTGTTGTATGCCTTGTTCAAGAGTCCAGCATTGTATATTTTGCAAAGTGAAACGTATGCCTTAGTCATTATCAATAGTATTTGGAACTGCAAAGAAGATAGGAAATGTCTTGGTGAGCACTCACATTGTGGTTTCCATATGTACAGATATGTGTGACCTTGGTTTATATTTTGGGTATCTGTGAGGCAACGTATTCCCAGAGTTCTTTACCCATAAGGATGTAGTTTTGTATAAGGAATTGTTGCTGCCATTAACTGGACCAGATGGAATAGCACTGGCAATTAATGGCCTGAGTAGCTGTAAAAATGTGCAGGTGAGGCTGATTGTTGGCCAGGGGCCAGTGCTAAGTTGACTGGCTGAAGTCTAGCTAATTGGCTGACCTTTGTGTCCTATTCCTAATTAGGGATGTCCCAGGAAAGAGATGAAAAGCATCATCTTTCCAGCAAGCTCCATCATGTATAATGATGGCAATGCTGTCTGTAAAGTGTGCAAACTCCCATTGCTATTCATTCTATCAATCCCCAGAGTCTCCCCAGGTAGAAAGGGGTCTGGAGAGGGGTGACTAGCATGGTAGTATCTGGCAAAGGCTGAGACATATGACCAGGGCTACTTAAAGAGAGCTTCAATTTCATTCTCCAAGCTCTAAAGACCAATTACTGAAACTTTCCATTTAGGATGATTACGTCTATAATGAAGGCTGTTAGGATACAGCAAATGCAACACAAAGTAGAACAGTTCAAACTACAAGCTTCCCAGCAGGCTGCAGCACAGCTCAAAGAACACGCTAGACAGCATGCAGCAGCTCAAAATACATGCTTGGCATCAGGCAACAGAGCCAGTTAGCAAGCCAAAGCAAGAGAGGAAAGACTCTTGATGGTGGTCACCACCTAGACACCCTACTCATTATGCCAGTTGTTGGGTTCATCCTGCCACCTTGGGGTGACCACAACAGTTATTAATACATTTATACATACATACATATACATAAATTTTAAAATTCTCAGTTTTAATTTCTAATATAGTAAATATTAATAGATATATCCCACATAACAAAAACACTTTGGGGTCCTGTATATATTTTAAGGGTATGAAGAGATCCTAAAACCAAAGAGTTTAAGAATCACTGGCATATATGTTTATAAAACTGAAATAAAAGTCTCACAGAACTTCAGTTATCCTTATATCATGTGATATATCCTAATGTTTTCTTCTCTATCTTATTCTATTTCATCCTTTAAAAGTGCTAGTCAAAAAAATAAAATAAAATAAAAGTGCTAGTCATGCTCACAAATAGTTCATTAGCTATAGCTTCAAAACACTGAAGTAAATAATATAATGTAATATTCTGGGAGGCACTTTTTTGGGGTGCACTTTCTATTTAAATTAAACATGATAATTATTGGAGAAACACATGCCTAATGTCACATTGCTCTTTAGGATCATTTTCTCACTTCTAAGCCAAATTGAATTTATTATTAAATTAATGAAGCTTAGGCTTTAAGGCCTCTCCCTTGTACTAGCAAGGATAGGTCCTAAACCTATTTTGCGCTTTTTGTTTTTTAAATTTATTGGGGTGGCATTGCTTAGTAAAATTATATAGGTTTCAAGTGTACATTTCTATAATCATCTGTGAGTTGCATTGTGTATTCACCACCCAGAGTCAGTTCTCCTACACCTATTTTTTAATGGGTAATTTGGGATTCTTTTTCTTAACAATGGTCACCCAGTCTGTATAAGCTTCAAGCTACACAAAACCTACATCCATGGCTGCTTCTAGATCATTTTTTCCCAGTATATGCATATAAGCTGGAATGTTTTAAAATAATAGAAGTTTTGCTTTCCTGGTTAGAAACAATGTTAGTAATTAGAAACATAGCTGCTGTTAAAATTGGGTCCCTTTAAACTAACCCACATGAGCTAATTATCTCAAGAAAAAGAGAGTTGACTCTAAGAATACGTGTATATTGGGATGAGAGAACCATCTAGAACAAGTATGTCCCTTTCTCCTCTCGCAGCTACCTGATCTCTTACTCATGGCCTCTCTGCTTCTTTCTTGTAAGTCCGTCCATTATGTCCTTCCCTCTTTACAACTGGGCTTCTTTATACCCTCACCTTACTTACCTATGGTCCACAGTGAGCCCTTACTTAGTTCTCATAGCTAGTCATCTCAGTCTCGCCAGACCACTTCATAGGTTGCTGGCCAGCCTGAAGTAAGTCACCTTTGGATCAAGTGCCCAGTAAACCATAGGGGGGCCCAGGGAAGGTCTTGAGATACAATTCCTACGCAGTTAGGCTACAGAATCTGTAGACCGTGACAGGTCAGCAGCCAGTTCAGCACACAGAAGTTATTCTGATATTTAAACTTTGAGTTTTTGCTCCATATTCTGAATTAGATTCTAGTTCAATACTAACTTGAATATTTTTGAAGTGTCAGTTCCAGATGTGTGTGTGTGATTCACCTCAGTTTTCATTGTTTAATTTTGAAACACAAAGGAGAATTTTTACTTTTGGTATTTTCTATTTTAAAAAAACATATATTTTTGGAGCATATTGATTTTCCAATTGCCTGCCTTCCAGATTTCTTGCTAATTATTGGAAATTTTTTTAAAGAAACATGTGCTGCTCAGTTCTGCCGAACTGCCACTCTGAAAGAATGCTTAAGACAAAAGAATCAAGAGTATGTATACAAAGGAAGTTTAATTATGATATTGTTAGCTGCTGGAGAATTTAAATTTAATCTTGGCCTTTAACTTGTGAGAAAGATACACAAACTTACTATGTGAATCAATTCCAAAAGGTCTCCAATTTCCTTTGTCTTTCTGCCGAATTCTTGATATGCTGTATGCCACTCCATGTTATTGCTTTGTTTGTTGTGGATGGCAAAATGGCTCTGACTTTATTTTTCTTCCACATCGCCAAATAACTTACTTGAAATCACAATTAAAAGAACATTTGGCGGTTGTGACATATATGTTAATTCTGATACTTCTGATCAGTTTTACAACTTACTTAGGACAAACTACCAGATAAATGTTACATGATTTCTTCAGGACTGGGTTTGTCAATAACTTCAAGTTTGGAATCTTCAAATTTAAAGTCAGGGAGCCCATTCATGTCTGCTTGACCACATGTCTGCTTAAGCTTAAAGAGCTCCCTCTCCAAATCCTGCTGATATTCTGGGCCACTATCAACAGGCCCTCCAGATGACTGCCACTTACTTCTGTGTTTTCTAACCTTGTCCACAATGAGTTTCTGTACGGGATCAAGTTCTTTATTAAATGCCACTGCTGTAACATCAATATTCCTCAAGTGAACTGAGAATGCAGACTCAATGGCAGAGGAGAACCAGTAGAGCCTCTGAGGAATTATGGTAATTCCGTTAGTGCTCCTTTTCCCTCCTGGAAACCTTGTTGTGTTCACATGCACACTCTGGCCTCATCCCTAGTTCAAGAACCATTCCACCCAGTCAGCGCCCTGTTCCTTGCATTCAGTCCCAACTGCCAGCACTGCCACTGCCGCCATCATTCTTCTGACTTTTTTTAAATTTGGAAGCAGAAGCACCATGTGAACATGTTTACAAATTTTAAACCCTCCTAGATAGTTGTAGGAAAGAAGGCAGGAGAAGAAGGGAAATCATGCAGAAGAAAGTTTAAGATGGGCCTGGTACCATTTTATTTTGTCGCTGTTCTCAAGTACCACCCCATTTTGAAGGCCAGGCTATAGAAGATTGCTAGACACCACCTGTCCTCTGTAACAGCAACCCTGTAAGACAATGGTTTTCCAAGTGGGGTCCTAGGACCCACAGCAGCAGCATCACCTACGAACTTACTAGGAATATGCATCTGTAGTCCCTTCCCAGACCCACTGAATCCAAAATCCTAAAGGTGGGGTCTAGCAATTGCTTTTAATTGATTCTGATGCAGACTAGAATTCAAGAACCACTGTTTAGGGGCTTGCATTTCAAGATATAAGGATATGCAACACACACACACACACACACACACACACACACACACACACACCCTTTGGAGTGGGATCATAAAGACCTAGAATTCACAGCATGCTACTCTCCCACTTTCAGGCCTTTATTCATGTTATTCCTCTAACTAGAATATTCTTTCTCCCTCCATGTCCAGACCCCTCTATTGGAATCATGTCTATTTTTCAAAGCCAACCCAGTTCAAAACCTACTTTCTCTAAAAAGTTTCTCCAGATCCATCCACCCCTCTGAGATATGATATCTGTTTTGTAAAGGAAGTTCAATATAGAACAAATTTTATCTTAAAGATACTTACAGTTACAAGCTTGGCATAACCAGATAAAAATAATTTGGAATGAATGTAGGGGGCTCTCTTTCATGATGCCTACTAATTGATGCCTCTGGATGAATCTTTCTTTTGCTTTCTATCAAGTCAATGCCTGTTTCTGCTTAAGCGTCTTATTGTCCCTTCTTCTGGGATGTATTTACTTAAAATCAAGTGACAGAGATCAGGGGTCAGGAAACATAGCTCATAGCTTATTTGTGTATGGCTTCTGAGCCAACAATGTGTTTTATATTTTTAAATGGTTAGAAAAAAAATCAAAAGAAAAATGTTTTGTGACACATGAAAAGTACATGCAATTTACATTTCACTGTCCATAATTTAAGAATTAGTGAAACACAGCCTCACCTATTCATTTATGTTGTTTTTGCTGTTTTCTTGCCCCAAGGGCAAAATTGAGTAGTTGCAACAGAGACTATATAACCTGCAAAGCTAAAAATATTTACTGTTTGGCCCCTTATAGAAAGTTTGCAAACTTCTGCTCTAGGTAAACTCATATTTCACTCCCTGACTTCATTCAGGTCTCTGCTCAAATGTCACCTTATGAGAGAAATCTTCCTAGACCACCTCCCACCCCTCTAAATGGACCTCATGCTTGCCCTACCCAAATCCTGCTTGCTCTTTACAACCTTATGCTTTATTTTTCTTTGCAGCACTTATCTCCAGCTGACATTATATATTTATTTGTTTATTATAGGTCTCCTCTCTTTAGAATCCAGCTTCATGAGATCAGAGGCTTTGTTTTGGTTCAATCATTGCATACCCAGATGCTTGTAATAAACATTTAGATGAATAAATAAATATTCCCCAGTAAGAATCCTTCCTAACACATTTCCTAGTGGTTAATTCATTTTACTTTTATTTTTGGAGTGACATGGGGTAAATTAAATGCAGTCTCTGGACTAAGTAACAGTAACATAGACAAAATTGGAATATTGTTTGTCTTATAAAATAATGAATATACATTGTGAAACATTTTTAAATTAAAAGACCTGGAGGCAAAATGACCTTAAGATATGGAGGTCATTTATCAAAACAATTATTCTAGTTTTAATGAAAACATCCAAAGTTTCCAATCAGAATTTTAGAAATTGATTTTGACCACTTGACTTTTTTTCCTTTTTTTAAAATTTATTGGGATGACATTGATTAGTAAAATTTACATAGGTTCCAGGTGTACAATTCTATATTACATCATCTATGTGTTGTATTATGTGATCATCACCCAGAGTCAGTTCTTGTTCCATCACCATATATTTGTGTCCCTGTCCCTTTTCCCTCCTCCCCCTCAGGTAATTACTAAATTACTGACTGTGTCCATGAGTTTTGTTTCTTTGTTGCTTTCAATTTTCTGTTAACAATCAAAGTAAATTTCTCCAATCCTTTCCTTTATTTTACTCACTCTCCTATCCCTCCTCCCATCTTAAAGAAGTCCCTCTAACATTCCTTGTAGTACTGATTTAGTGGTGATATATTTCTTTAGCTTTTTCTTGTCTGAGAAGCTCTTTATCTGTCTTTCAATTTTGAATGCTATTCTTGCTAGATAAATGTATCTAGCATTTCTTGGTTGTAGATCCTTGGTTTTTATCAAGTTGAATATTTTCTGCCCATTCCTTCTGGCCTGTAAAGTTTCTGGTGAGAAATCAGCTGAGAGTCAAATGCATGTCCCTTTATAAGTTACTAATTGTATTTCTCTGGCTGTTTTTAGAATTTTGTCTTTTTCTTTAAGTTTACCATTTTAATTATGATGTGTCTTGGTGTATTCCTGTTTAAAATCATCTTGTTTGGAATTCTCTCTGCATCCTGGATTTGCATGTTTATTTCCTTTACCAGATTAGAAAAATTTTAATTCATTATTTCTTCAAATAATTTTTTGAGCCCTTGCTTTCCTCTGTCCTTTCTGGCACACTTACTATTCAGATATTATTACATTTGATATAGTCCCAGAGGAACCTCAATCCATCATCCCTTTTTTGGAAATAATTTTCTAATTGATCTAGCTGGGTGTTTTCTGCTGGCTTTTCCTTCAAATCATGGCTTTGAACTCCTATTTTACCTAGTTTAGTGACTTCTATTCCCTTCTTCATTTCAGTTAATGTAGTCATTATCTCTCTCTGGTTCTTTATAATGGTTTGTAAATCTTCTTTGATGCTTGCTTATCTCTCTGTTGAAATTATTATTCAGTTCCTTAAGCATTTTTATAATTGTTGCTTTGAGCTCTGTGTCTGATGGGTCATCTGTCCCCATCTCTTTAATTCGAGCTCCTTTTCTCTGGTTTCTCATTTTTGCAGCCTCTCTAGACCCTCACTGTTGCAGTTTCTTTGGTGTTTGCTGCTGACACTGGGCAGGCAGAGGTCTGTGCAGGAGGGGCACTGTGGCTTTGTCTTCTCCCTGCGGCTCTGGAGGACGTGCAGGGAGTTTGAGCATGATTGTGCCTTTCAGTTCTCAGTTTGCCCCATGCACAGATTCTTCCCTGAGCTTTGGAGTCAGTCTTGTTTGCTAGTCTTTCAGATTGTGCTGGTTGTGGGACTGGAAATGTGCACGAGGCACTCTCTTTCCTTCTCCTTCCCAGCCAGAGCCTTTGCATTAAGGCTCTTCAGCTCTCAGTCACTCCCCCTCCTCTGGGAACTGGAGTGAACTCAGGCCGCTGCATTTTGCAGACTGGTCTGCACTTCCTGGGGCCAAAGTGAAGTTGTTACGATATCTCACATCCCCACCTGTGGGCCTCCTTTCCTCTGTCTCATGGACTAAGTGAGGCCCAGAGAGCTCTCCCACCACCTTCTTCCTTCTCTCTCCCCCAGCGGTAGAGTTCTAAGCTGCAACCTGTGTGGCCGCATCCCCGCTCTTCCCTTTATTTCTCCTTAGTTTAACTCTCTGCTTGCCTGAAGGTACTTTAATGCAATGAGTGGGTTTCTTAGCTATGATTGTGCATTGTGCAGAGGGTCCTTGGTTAAGGTATAGGTGTTTTATTAGTTGTAATCTCCAGAGGAGTTTTTCAGAGGTCCCTGTTATGCTGCTATTCTGTTGTCACTTGACCACTTGATTTTTAAAAGATGTTTTAGAAGCTATTTTGTCTTATTCTGTTTGTTTTATTTCAAAATTTTTTTCACAATTTTAATCCTATCTTACAGACATAGAATGTAGATAAAAATGGGTATCAAGACATAATTACTGTTTACTTTCGGGTAAGAAATTTTCTAGGGAAGTAGCCAGCATCACTGAAGAACATTGAGTTATCTTTTCATGCCCTCCCAATTCAAAGTCAGATCAATTGTATTTAAAGGAATAATTCATCTGCTTTTTCATTTGTTTCCTAAGGCTTGTCTTCCATAGTTTGTCTGCAGAAGACTTATAAAGAAATGACCTCGTTTATCTTGTGCTAGATGAAAAGAGCATGTTTACTAGGAATATGCTCTCTTCCTTTCCCCACTCAACTAAAATAAAAGCATATTAGAGAATATATACAAATTACTATCTGGAAAATCTAAATGATGAGATTACAAACTTTTCATGGTTCTCTTAGGAAGACTTTTGTGACTTTTGGGAGAATTATGACTTTTATATTAAATTTGGAAAAACTTTTCTTAGATATCATGGTCTAACTCCCAGAAATATAAGTGACATAATCGGCTGTGGTTAAGATGAAAACCCATGTGTCCTGTCTCTGTCTAAGAGGGCCCATTCCTCCTCCCTGCATCCCTCAACACCTCCCTGAAACATTTTCCTGCATTTGCCCCTCTTTAAATACACATGAAGAGAAAGATGCAGAGAGGCCATCACTGTGTAAATGAAAAAGGGGGTCTATGGAAAGTAATCTCACAAGGTGATCTAATCATAAACTAACTGGGTAGGTCACGGTGGGTAGTCACACCCCAGGCCTATAACGTTTTTAGTAATACATTTAAGCAAACCTTGTCCATTGTTCTTGTACATCTAGATTAACATACCTTTGGAATAATCACCCTCAAGAGAGAATATAACCTTGTTAACTACCCTGTAATTCGATCTTTGCCTGCTTTCTCCCACCTTCATGTAATCTTTATATTCTGTCCTTAATTTCTTTTTTAAATCTTTTTTTTAATTTTTCAATTACAGTTGACATACATTATATTAGTTTCAGGTGTACAACATAATGATTAGATTTTATATAACTTTGAAGTGATCACTCTGAAAAATCTAGTACACATCTGACACCATACATAGTTATTACAATATTATTGACTATATTCCCTATGTTATACTTTATATCCCTATGACTATTTTGTAACTAAATATTAGTAGTTCTTAATTCTTTCCCCTGTTTCAACCATTCCTCCTAAACTCCCTCCCATCTGTCCAGCATCAAAATATTTTCTGTATCATTGAATTTGTTTCTGTTTTGTTTGTTTATTTATTATGTGTTTTAGATTCTACATATAAGTGAAATCATATGGTATTTCTCTTGCACTATCTGACTTAATTTCACTTAGCATAATATCCTTTAGGTCCATTCATGTTGTTACAGATGACAAGATTTCATTCTTTTTATGGCTAAGTGATACTCCACTATATATGTATATGTGCCACTTTTTCTTTATTCATTCATGTATTGGTGGACACTTAGGTTGCTTCCATATCTTGGCTATTGTAAACACAGCTGCAATGAACATATAGCTGCATATATCTTTTCAAATTAGTGTTTCGGGTTTCTTTGGATAAATACCCAGAAGTGAAATTACTGGGTTCTCTTTTGTCTCTTTTTATAGCTTTTGTTTTGAAGTCTATTTTATCTATTGTAAATATTGCTACCCCACCTTATTGTGTGTGTGTGTGGTTTGTTTCCATTTTTATAAAACATCCTTTTTATATCTCTTACATATGCTGCCTATAGTTTAGGTGTGTCTTTCAATCCGAAGTGAGTCTTTTGTAGGCAGCATACATAAGGGTCTTGTTTTCTTATTCATTTAGTCACCCTATGTTTTTTTGATTGGAGCATTTAACCCATTTACATTTAAAGTAATTGTTGCTAGATATGAAGTTATTGCCATTTTATTATAGTTTTTTCTTCTTCTTCTTAAAGAAGTCCCTCTAACATTTCTTATAATACTGATTTGGTGGTAATGAATTTCTTTAGCTTTTTCTTGTCTGGAAAGCTCTTATTTGTTCTTCAATTCTTAATAATAGCTTTGCTGAGTAGAGTAATCATGGTTTATAGGTCTTTGCTTTTTATCATTTTAAATAGTTTATGCTAATCCATTTTGGCCTGCAAAGTTTCTGTCAAGAAATTAATTTACAGTCTTATGGAAAGTCCCTTGTGTGTAACTAACTGCTTTTTTTCATAACAAAAGTTTTATTTCCATATCATCTCATTTTTTCCCATTTGATAGCTACCAAACTGCAATTCTAACAGCATCATTAAAGTCTTGGGCAATAAAGAAATGTAATTACTTGATTAGTTTGAAAGATATCATCAGTTAATCTAAATAATTCTGGTTAAAAACAACTTATTTCCTTAGGTCATTTTGGCCTCAATTATTTGTCTTTATCATAGCTTTATTTTTCTGTACACAAAATATTTAGGACATCAATTTTCTATCCATGCCCTAAATCACTTGATATTTCAAAGTGATGCCTTTCTTTTTTGAGTTAAGTAAGCACTGATACTCTTCATTGACAGATTTTACAACCCTTTATTTGACAGAAAAATAATTGTCGTACCAGAATATGAGTTCTTTTAGTGGGAAAATTACTGTGAACACGCAATCAGTTTTGGCATCTCTGAGCTTTTTTCATGGTGAAATATCAGAAGAAGGTAGTTTCTGCTTTACTTTGGCAATGTCCTTTGGATGTAAGAAGTCAAATAAACTTTGACAAGTCCAACTAGCATGATCATAATTGAATACTTTGGAGACTTACTTAGAAAAAGAAAGAGAATTTTTCCTCTTTCACATCCAACCACAAATAGGAAACCTCCTGCAGTCCTAAGGATTAAATGTCTGAGCTCATTATCCTGAATAAAAGAAGGTTGATAATTATATCTCACATAAAAATGTGTCAAACTTTTAAAAGATTTTAAATGTTAAACGGCCTTTCTTAAAACTGTAAGTTTGTTCAGTTTTTGTGCCATGTCCTTGCCCTGAGGAATTATTGCTGACAGTTCTTCAATCAGATTATTCATTTTATCTCTCCTCCATTTTTTGGTTTGGCTATGAGCTTCTCTGAAGGACTTAATTTTTACTGTTCACCATCTTCTATTCTGCTGTGACTGGATCCTGATATTTCTATCCTTGTTGAAAAGAGATAGGTAAAAGAATTCTGAGAAAGCTTTGCTATCACTTTTTCTGTCATAGTTTCTGATTAGTATCTATCTAAATCACATTTCCTTTTTATTTTCTTGGAAACTTTGTCACATGTGGGCTGAAGGTTCCGATAGCTATTGGTTTTGTCCATGGGCTCGTATGATTGAAAACCATCAGAGTAATGCAGTGGTTGTCTTCTAGCAAAACTTCACTTCTCACTGCAGCCTCCTCTTTTGCCACCATATCAAGAGTGACCATGCTGGGTCTGTAGCCCTAGATCTGGAATGATGGAAAGGTATGGGCCCACCCTTAGCCAGCCCAGGTGGTGACTTCAGAGTTGGGGCAAGATTCCCATGAGGCTATGCCCAGTGCTGAGGTGGCTGCCACTGCAGCCCCTGGGTGCACAGCCAGTGTCAACTCACTGCCTGCTAGTCAGGGCTAGAGAGCATGCAGACTGTGACTTACCTGCCTTCCAGTCTGGGTGCTGTGGGGGTCTGGTGAGAGAAAGAGTAACTAACCGCTTTTCTCTTGCTGTTGTTAAGATTTTCTCTTTGTCTTTAACCTTTGGCATTTTAATTATAATGTGTGTTGATGTGGTCCTCTTTCGGTTCATCTTGTTTGGAACTCTCTGGGCTTTCTGGAATTGTATGGCTACATCCTTTGCCAACTTAGGAAAGTTTGGTTTCATTATTTCTTTGGATAGATTTTCAATTTTTAGTGCTGTCTTCTCTTTCTGATACCCTTATAATATGAATGTTGTTAATGATTGATGTCCCAGAGGACCCTAAAACTATCCTTTTTATTTTTAATTTTTTTTTCCAATAACATTTCAGTTGTTGTAGTCTTCATTTCTGATTGGTTTGTTTTTATTTTTTATATCTCCAGTTTTATGTCTCCTATCTTTTTGTTGAAGTTCTCACTGAGATCATTGAGCATCTTTATAACCAGTATTTTGAACTCTACATCTGGTAGATTTTTTATTTCCAATTAGTTTTGTTATTTTTCTAGAGATTTTTTCCATGCTTTTATTTGGGACATGTTCTTTTGTCTCTTCATTTTGGCTGCCTTCTTGTATCTGTTTCTATGTATTAGGTAGAGCTGTTATGTCTTTCAGTCTTGGTACAGTGGCACCATGTGGTATTGGGGCTTGGTGGCATAATCTCCCTGGTCACCTGAGCCAAATGTTCCAGGTATAGCCCTTGTGTGGGTTGTGTGTGCCCTTCTGCTGTAGTTGAGCCTTGATTACTTTTGGCATATCAGTGAGAGGAATTGATGCTCAGGCTAATTGGATGTGGAGACTGACTGTGACTATAGTGGAGGAGCTGTAGAGCAGGGGCTGACCTTACAAAGCAGGATTCACTTTAGTGGGTCTCTGGCACCTGCCCAGTCTGCTGTTCAAGTGTGTCACTTGTGCAGATGGTTGGTGGTGTTCTGATGTGGTCTGAAGCTGGCTGCTGAGTGTGTTGATTCTGGGGACTCTTGCGTGCCAAGGCCAGTTGCTGCCTGTGCCTTGTCTGGGATCAAGTGGGAGTATTAATAGCTGATCTGCAGATGGTTGTCACTTGTGCTGGGCTTGGAGGTGCCTGGCTAAGGCAAGGCTGTGAACCGAGGCTAGCTGCCACTTGTGCTGGAATCAGGGCTGCTTAGCAACAGGTATGGGGTATGCTGAGGCCAGATGATGCTTGTTGGGGCATATAAATCTTTAAGAGATTTTAAAGTCTGTAGCATAAGCCAAGATAGCCTGTTTGTATGGAGAAGCCATTGAAATCAGCTCAGGTAGCCCTGCAAGTTGGGAGGGGTGGGGTCTCAATGAATCACCAGGGCAGGACAAATGGTGTTAACCAGGTTGATATAGATTCAGATATGGTGCCCATCTGTGCATGCAGGCTGGGTTTGGGGAAGGTTCAACAAAAGAACAATAGCTTCTACCAACACTTTAGCCTGGGAGAAAGTTGCTTCTCCAGTTCTCACCCTGCAGCCAGATAATTCAGTTCCTCTGCATATTACCTTGGCACCTTTCAAACTGCTGTCCCAAAGCGAGTGGGTCCATCAGTGAATAGATTTATGCACAGCCCCTTTAAGACACACTCCTAAAACTCCAGTAGCCCTGTGTCTAACTCAGCCACAATCTCCGCTGGTCTTCACAACCAGAAGTTATGGGAACTTCTCTTCCTGGCACAGGAACCCTTGACTGTGGAGTCTGATGTGATGCTGAGATCCCTGGATCCTCAGGGAGGATCTATGCACACAAGATATTCCTCTCAATTTTTAATTGCCACATGTGGGTTTAGAGCCAGTTTGTTTTGTGTTTCGGCCCCTCTTACCAGTCTCAACATGGCTACTTCTGTATATCCTTAGTTGACTTATATGACTTCTGTTCAGCTAGTCTTGAAGAGGTTGTCAATGATGGTTATTCTATAGTTTAGATGTAATTCTGATGTGGTCATGGGAGTAGGTGAGAAGAGCATTTATCTACTCTGCCATCTTGACCACAACCCACACTCTTTCTTCCTTAATTTCAAATGCATAAAAAAACCCTTTAAAAAAATGGTCATTCTTTGAAGCATTTGAGATTTTGTTTCCTGTTATTTGTCATTAGTTGATTCAAATAGACTTTTATAAACATTCACTACAGGTTGGACATGTTTTACATCAACAACTAGGTTTATTTTATTTAATATTTGTGTAATTGTTGATTAAGAACGGAAAGATACTGATTCAAATGGGATTTTTTTTTTTTTTTTTTTTTTTTTTTTTTTTTTTTTTTTTTTTTTTTTTTTTTTTTAGTATTTCTTGTCTTTGCTGAGTGGAAAGTAAAAAGTTAATTAAGGAAAATAGAAAAGTATATTTCTACATCAAGAAATGGTTAGGCTTTTTGATGTTTAATCACTAGAGGAATTAGATGTGTGTGTTTCAAAGTACACCAGCTACTTAGGTTCAGAAAATACTTTCCCAAACACTCTTTGTATCTAAAATAAGATATAAATTTGTTCTGGAAGATATATCTGGGAGGCTTAATGCTCTTGGGCTTAAAAGAACTGCTCAGGAGTGCTGAAAGCAAAACAACATGATTGGCCTATCTATTATAATGGCAATTGATAATTTAGAAGGTTACAATAAAAGACAAAAAAACAAGCTTGAGAAGAAATGTGAAACAGTAACAAATCATTACCCTACCCTCCAGGTTATGTGAAAGATGAAAACACTCTGTCATTAGAAAGGCAGAAAAATAAACATTCTAACAATGAAAGTTCTTAAGACTTTTTTTTTTGGAGAAACTGAGGAAAAATTGCACTTAAGATTTTTTAGAAAGCTCACAATTTCATGGGAGTTTCCTGGTGGTGTAGTGGCTAGGCTTCAGTGCTGTGAATGCTGCCGCCCGGGTTCGATTCCCAGACAGGGAACTATCCACAAAAAAAAAAGAAAAAAAAAAAGAAAGCTCACAATTTCAGAAGACCTATGGCCTAAAACAAAAACAAACAAACAAAAACTGAGTTTGTTTATTTACTTGAGTAACATTTAGTGAAATTATTTTAAGTTTATATTTTTATTTTTTAGTATATACCTTTCAAAACTGATATAAATATGGAATTTTCTGCAGATAACTATAGCTGTTGTTAAGAATTTATTAGACTGAATAACAAAAAATAAAAAGAGGTAGTAGACAGAAATTTCAGCCATATCCAACAACCTCTGCAAAAGTGGGGGCCAGAGATTAAACTCTATAAAACTCTTGATCAAGATTTATGAGCTTTCAGGTTGGTGAAAGCATCCACATACTGGGAGGGTGGCACACCCCCGTTCCATGGGTACAGAAGTTCCTATTCTTGGGACCCTTCTGGACCTTGCCTTATATACCCCTTCCTTTGACTGTTTATTTGAACCCTTTATAATATCCTTTATAATAAACTGGTCAATGCAAATTAATATATCTCTGAGTTCTGCGAGCCACTCTATCAAGGTAAATGAACTTGAGAAAGGAGTCTAGTTTGTCAGAAACACAAGTAACAACCTCAAATTGTGACTGGCACCTGAAAAGAAGGCAGTGGTCTTGGAGGACCAAGCCCTTAACCTGTGGGATCTGACATGATCTCTAGGTAGATAGTGTCATAATTGAGTAAAATTGAAGGAAACCCAGCTGGTGTCACAGAATTACTTAATGTGTGGAAAAACTGCAACACACTTGGTGTCAGATGTGAAGTAAAGTGTGGTGGTGGGGTGAGCATAAAAGAGACACATAGGAAGTGTTTTCTTGTACAGAGGATATGCAGGAATTCTTTTTACTATTTTTGTAACTCTTCTGTAAATCTGTAATTATGTCAAAATAAAATTTACCAAAAAATAGCAGGAAGAAGAGGAATAAGTGACAGGAGGAAAAAGAAGAAAGTTGCTGTGGGCAGCCATCTTAAAACCACACTGGGAAAGTCCATCTCAGAATGAAATAGATCCAGAGGGAGTGAAGCCAAGAGGTGGATCTAGGTGACTTTTTTTGGAGCCTTGCATTAAGCTTTAAATTAGCTAATAATCTCTACTTTTAGATATTTCAGTTTACATGAGTCAATTTTTTTCCTTTTCACAGGCTTGCTTATGAAATATATAGTAATTCACTAGATTCCATTTGGAAGGTACTACATTTCTTTCTTTTTTTTTTTAGTTGTTTGTTTTCAATCTCTAATGAACATTGAAACTACATAACAGAGTTCTAAGAAGCTATACTTAGCTCACTAAATATAAAAAATAGGAAGAAAAAAATTACTTAGAGAAAAAACAACCATCATGGATTACAAGAAAAGAGATTTTTTCCTGATAAGATACCAAAGTAGGTAAACAATGTATTTATCTCCTCTCATGACCACATCAAAATTACAACTAAATTACAGAAAAATCATCATTGAGAATCACCTGAAGTCTAGCTGAATCAAAGTGCTACAACTGAGGACATACATAAGAAGCCACCTTGAGATTGGTAGGAGGAGCAGAGATGTGGAATGGGCTGGTTCTACACCTGTGCAGATCATTAAAAGTTGGAAGTAATATCTCAACTGTGGTGTTATACCGCTGGAGGAGTGAGGGGTTCCAGACCCATACCAAGCTTCCCAGCCCAGGGTTTCAGTGCTAGGGAGAGAAGTTTCCATGACCTCTGCTAGTGAAGACCAGTGGAGATTGTGGTTGAGTGAGACAGAGGGCAGCTGCAGTTTTAGGTGCTCCTCCTCAAGGACCCACATACACATCTACTCCCTGATGAACTCACTCACTCTGAGCTCCAGTACTTGGGTAGCAGCTCAAAAGGCACCAGGGACATATAGGGAGGAACTGAATTATCTGGCTTCAGGGTGATGGCTGGAGGGTCAGCTTTCTGCAGGATGGAGATGTTGATGGAAGTTGTTGTTTCTTTGCTGAGCCCTCCTAACTCCTGGTATGCAAATGCAGGTGGCCATCATATCTGAGTCTCTCTCAACCTGGCTAACACCATTTTTTCACCCTACCCTGGTGATTATGAGACCCTGCCTCACCAGAATTTGGGGCACACCCAAACCACTTTGAGTGGCTTTTCCATACAAATAGGCTATCTTGGTTCATGCTGCAGACTTTCCTAACTCTCTCACAGATTCACTCACAAAACACAAACAAGCAGCATGTAGCTTTGTGTTTTTCATACCTCTGGCTAAGAAGCTCCAAGTATAACATTTGTGATAGCCGTCCTTAGTTTGTGGTTTGACTTCTCAAGGCACCTCCAAACACAAAATGAGTGCTGGCCATCTGCAAATTGCTTTGTGATTCATGCCAAGTGGCTTCAGAGAGGACACAGTCTGTGGCTGAATGTGGCCTGCAGTGGGTCCCCTCACAGGAGGCCCCAGGGTGAGCATACCCAGTGGACATTTTTGGACTGAGCTGGAGCATCACTCAGCCACCTCCAGGGACAACATACCCAAAGGACAACATACACTGGTCAGGTTCCAGAGCCCTGCTAAAGTGTATCTTCAGTTCCTCTACTGTATTCACGGCTAGTCCTTACAACTAATCAGCACAAGGATCAATTCTGCCCATTAATATGCAAACATCAACCATGGCTCAACTACAACAGGAGGGCACACACAACCCATATAAGGGACACATCTGAAGCACCAGGCTCTGGTGACCAGGAAGACTGCACCATGGGCCTCACAGGACAGATACTAATAAGGCCACTCTACTAAGACTGGGAGACATGGCAGTCCTACCTAATACATAGAAACAAGCATAGAGAAGCAGCCAAAATGGAGAGCCATAAAACATATCCTAAATAAAAGAACAGGAAAAAGCTTCAGAAAAAGAACCAAACAAAATGGAGGCAATCAATTAACAAGACATGGAGTTCAAAACACTGCTTTTAAGTGTGTTCAGTGATCTCAGAAAGAACTTCAACAAAAAGGTAGGAAACATAAAAGTAGAGATAGAAAACATAAAAGAGAACCAGTCAGAAATGAAGAATACAATAACTGAAGTGAAGAATATATTAGAGGAGATCAACAGTAGATTAGATGAAGCAGAGAACTGAATCAGCAATTTAGAAGATAAGGTAGCAGAAAACACCCAATCAGAACAGTGAAAAGAGAAAAAGAATACCAAAAAAAAAAAAAAATGAGGATAGTTTAAAGATCACTTGGCACAACATCAAGCATACCAGCATTTACATCATAGGAATACCAGAAGGAGAAGAGAAAGAGCAAGAAATTGAAAACCTATTTGAATAAATAATGACAGAAAACTTCCTTAGCTTGGCAAAGGAAATGCACAGAGTTCCAACAAGATGAATCCAAAGAGACCCACACCAAGACACATCATAATTAAAATGCCAAAGCTTAAAAAAACAAAGAGAATCTTAGAAGCAGAGACTGAAAGTAAAGGAATGGGGAAAAACATTTAATGGAAAAGAAAAAAAAAAAGGTGAGGTAACAATAAAAATAGACTTTAAAATGAAGGCTATAAGAGACAAAGAGGCACCCAGTAATCCCACTTTTGGATATTTATTAACATTTGAAGAAACCCAAAATGCTACTTTGAGGGGATCTGTGCATTTATATGTTCATTGCAGCATTATTTACAATAGTCAAGATATGAAGCCAATCTGAGTGTTCCTGAATGGACAAATGGATTAAAAAGATATGACACATATATACAATGGAATATTACTCAGCCATAAAAAATGAAATCTTGCCATCTGCAACAAATAGATGGACAGAGTATTGTGCTGAGTGCAGTAAGTCAGAGAAAGACAAATGTCATATGGTTGATTTCACTTATAAGTGGAATCTAAAGAACAACATAAAACAAACAAAAAACCCCAGAAACAAACTCATAGATACAGAAAACATGTTGATGATTGCAAGATGGGAGGAATCTTGGAGGTGAGATAAAAAAGGGAAGGGATTAAGAAGTACAAATTGGTTTTTACACAGCAGGATGTAGGGTATATAATAAGAAATATAGTCAATAATATTGTAATAACTATGCAAGGTGTCAGATGTGTACTAGATTTTTCAGGGTGATAGACAAAATGTGGTTTGGGAGACGGCGTGAAAAAATGAAGGGATTAAGAAATTCAAATTGGTAGTTACAAAATAGTTATGAGGATATAAAGTAAAGCATAGGGAATATAGTCAGTAATATGGTAATATCTGTGTATGGTGCCAGGTGGGTACTAGACTAATCAGAGGGAATCACTTCTTAAATTATATAAATGTCTAACCACTATGCTCGTACACATGACATTAATATACAATACTGAATGTCGACTGTAATTGAAAAAATTTAAAAGGGTGGGAAAAGGTAAGGGGAAATACAAGATTCAAATATCCAAGTATAAAACAAATAAGCCATGGTGAATATTATTAATAATACTGTGATAGTGTGGTATTGTGTCAGATGGTTACTAAAATTATTTTGATCACTTCTTTAGGTATATATGAGTAGATGTTGAATAATTATGGTCTACACTTCAAACTAACACAATATTGTATGTTAGCTATATCTAAATAAAATTTTAAAAAATGCAAGTCAAAACTACAATGTGACCTCACACCTGTTAGAAGAACAATTATAAAAAAAAAAAAATTAAAAAAAAAAAGAAACCAAAACAAGAAATAACAAGTGTTGGGAAGGATGAGGAAATAAAACCCTTTTGCACTGTTAATAAAATTATAGATTGGTGCAGTCACTATAAAAAAAAAACAGTATGGAGTTTTCTCAGAAATTAAAAATTAAACTACCACATAATCCACATCTGGGTATTTATCCAAACAAAATGATAACACTAACTTGAAAAGATAAATGTACCCTTGCATTTATTGCAGCACTATTTACAATAGCCAAGCTATAAAAACAATCTAAGTGTCCATTAATGGATGATGGAAAAAGAAATTGTGGTGTATATATAATAGAATATTACTTAGCTATAAAATATAATGAAATCTTGCCATAAGAGCCCACATGGATGGACCTTGAAGGCATTATCCTAAGTGAAACAGATCAGACAGAAAAAGACAAATACCATATGATCTCTCTTATAGAGAACAAAAAACAAAACAAAGCAAGCACATACATAGAGAAAACATTAGTAGTTGCCCATAGTAGGGTTGAGAGTGGGAAAAAAATGGGTGAAGAGGGTCAAAAAGTGAATATATAAAAAAGAAATAAGCAAACAAGTACTGAAATTAAACTACCCTACTGGAAAACTCCTTTTAAAAGTACTAGTTGCAGTAAAGAAAATGCCCAGGGGCAAAATAAATAAATAAGTAAATAAATACATATTTAAAAGAAAAAAATAATTACAACTCAAAACAAACAAACCAAACAACCTAATTCAAAATTTTGAAGGGACTTGCATACGTATTTCTATTTTTTTCATTGGCTTTAACAGCATGTCAGGCATACCAACGAGTTCAGTAACGTTGGTGTTAGAAAATTATAAACAAACTATTACTATGTATTGATCACTAGAGGTTCTAAGAAAGATTAACTCCCCCTGACATATTCCTCTAACCTTCTCCTTAATGCCTTAAATTTTAGTCATTGAGGTTTATTCCGTTGGCTTACAGTTTTTTCCTTTGTCCTAACTTTGATCCCAGTACTACATTATAAAAGTACTATATTACAAAAGCCGATTAAGCATTCCTCACCAGTTCAGCAAACAAATACGTCGAAACGTATTATCTTGTTCTTAGAATTCACTCCTTTAGATCTTACCATTTCTGCCAATCACTATCCACCCCATACCCTCCAAATCTTGGAGGAACTTTCTCTCCTCTTTCTCCTTTGCCTTTGTATCCACTGGGTGATGTGGTCCTGGCATGTTTCCTTTTTTCATTGTTACTTCCATCTCTTGTTTTCATCCCCATTGTCACTTCCCTGTGTCTGTTCACTCCTGGACTCCTGTAACACCATCCAAGTCAGCTCTCCTTTTCCACTTCTCCCCTGTCCCATGGCAGGAAGACTTAACACATTGTTATGGCACTAGGAAAGCAGGAAGAAAAAGAAAAAGAAAGGGAGAAGGAAAAGAATATTGGAAATTTTTTGATAACTTGAAAATAAACTAAATAGATTCATCATAAGAAAAATATAAAAGCTACCTTTCTTAATAAATACAATTCTTTAAGCAAAATCCTAATACATGTATTTTTGCACAATTTTACCCCCAAATTTCCTAAAGATAACAATAAATACTTCCTAGTAGTCCAGCCAAACTATGGTCTATGAATCATTATAATTAAATAGTCTATAAAAAGTAGTCCCAACATAGTGTGTTGAGTCTGGGATTTTTTTGTTCAAAAAAATCTCTTTATGAATTACCAATCTTTTAGAAGACAAAGTGTCCAGAGAGGGTTATTATACAAAGATTATTGTTTCATAATAATTTTACGAGTTCTGATCTACATCTGTTCTCTGTATCACTGGAATTTTAGTAAAACTTGAGGGAAAGGAAGTTTCACCTCAATATGTGAAAGAAATCAATAACAAAATTGTCTACAAAAAAAATGAGCAGCCTCAGAGGAAACTAAACTGTCCCTCACTGGGTGAGTCAAGCAAATACTGAATAAGTATTTGTCAGGAAATTGTAGAAAAAAATTAAACATTCATTGATGGAAAGAAGGAACTTCTTGATCAATGATTTCTTAAAGTAGAAAATCATCAGAATCTCTTGAAGAACATTTTAAAACTCAGATTCCTTGACCTCACTCATAGAAATTCTAATTTGATTGGTCTGGGATAGAGCCCTGGTATCTGTATTTTTATAGAAATCATCAGAGATGCTAATGTAAAGCCAGCTTTGGGATCCACAACCTCTAACTGGTGAACACATGATCTCCCCAAAATGTGTCTATAGAATGCACTCCACCCTCACCCCAGGATCTACAGACGTCATTATGAGAAACAGTGCACTTAATTTCAAAATGAAATAATCACCCTGTGTTTATCATTTTATTTTGGTGGAATTATTTTTTCACTTATAAAGATTAAACTTGTAAATTTTAGTAGTAACACCCAAATGAAAGTTCTATAGATTGTCTTGTCTTTAATTTGAAGTAACATTTTCCCAGTCTAAATACTCTTAGCTTTATTCTATACACCTATATTCTTAATAGTGAATATAGTAACTATATTCATAATCCAAGAATATATGTGGAGAAACCAGTTTGAGAAACATTGTACTAGAAATTATCTAAAGACTCTGAGATTTAACAGTGTGATAACTGGAGTTTCTGGTTTGGGCTCAATTAACTCCTAAAGAAAGTTCTTAGGAAAAAAATGAAGACTGAGATGAAAGTGCAGTTGGGGGCAGGGAAGGGAGCAGATGACCTGTCAGTTCTTGAGGACAAGACCTGTGGCTTTTAATGGCCCTTTTACCAGGGCCTTGAGCAGGGCCTGCACTTAGTAGGCAGTTAACACAGATTTTTTTGAATGGAGAAAGGAAGGAAGGGAGGACAGATTATATTTGTCATAACCAGAACCTTTGTTTGTATTTGTGGGCAAGCTTGCCACATTTTTAAAAATCCTATAAAAAGCCATTTTTGAGATAATCAAGAAAATTTGAATATAGTTTGAATATTACATGTTATCAATTTATTGTAAATCTTACTAATATTTATTTTTAGATGTTATCAATTTATTATAGTATTATTTTTGTTAGGTGCAATAATGGCAGTGATTTTCTTTAAAAGATTCTTTCCAAAAAGGATGTATTCTGAAGTATTTATGAGTGAAATTTCATAATGTCTCAAGGAATAGGTGAAACAAAATGACAAATTGTTGCTAATTATTGAAGATGAATAGTGTTAATACAAGGGTTCATTATAGTATCCATTGTGCTATTCTTTCTATTTCTGTATGTAACAGAAAGTAAAGACTATTACCTGAGAGAATCCAATCTTTTTGTCCTAAGGCATACGTATGTAATGAATTAACTTCACTTCTATGAATCCAGCATGGAACTAGTTATGTAGCACTAATTGAGAAAATAATCACTCAAAATACTCAAAGTACTTTCTATGTGTTTTCTGTGATTCTTCCTCATTGGTGTTTTATTTATTTATTTATTTTTTTAATTTGATTTTTTTTTTTTGAGTTCTCTTTCCTTCACCTTATATTTAGCTTCCTCCCCTCCTCTCCCACCCCTCCCCTTTCTTCCCTCCCTAACCCTCTCGTTCCCAAATAAACATTAAACTATTGATTGTGTCCATGGGTTATTTGTTTGTTTGTTCATTTCTTTTCTCTTTGTTGCTTTCAGTTTTATAGTCCGCATATGAGTGAAGTCATACAGTTCTTTGTTTTTTCTGTCTGGCTTATTTCACTAAGCATGATGATCTCCATGTCCATCCATTTTGTCGCAAATGGCACTATTTCATCTTTTCTTACAGCTGAGTAATATTCCATTGTGTATATGTACCACAGCTTCTTTATCCAGTCATCTGTCGCAGGGACCTTTGGTTGTTTCCATGTTTTGGCCACTGTGAACAGCACTGCGATGAACACTGGGGTACATAAGTCTTTGCAGACAAAGGTTTTCAAGTCTTTTGGGTAGGTCCCCAGAAGGGGGATTGCTGGGTCAAATGGTAGCTCCATTCCCAATTTTCTGAGGAACCTCCACACTTCCTTCCACAGTGGTTGTACCAGTTTGCACTCCCACCAGCAGTGTACCAGAGTTCCTTTTCTCCACATCCTCTCCAGCACTTGTTATTCCTTGTCTTGTTGATAACAGCCATTCTCACAGGTGTGAGGTGGTATTTCATTGTGGTTTTGATTTGCATTTCCCTGATAGCTAATGAGGATGAGCATTTTTTCATATGTCTGCTGGCCATTTGTATTTCTTCGTGGGAGAAGTGTCTGTTTAGTTCTTCTGGCCACTTTTCAATTGGGTTGTTTGTTTTTTTGTTGTTAAGTCTTATTAGTTCTTTATATGTTTTAGATTAGACCCTTATCTGATGCGTTTTTTGCAACTATTTCCTCCCATTCAGTTGGCTGTCTTTTTGCTTTGTTGATGGTTTTTTTTTGCTGTGCAGAAGCTTTTTAGTTTGATATAGTCCCATTCATTTATTTGTGCTTTTACTTCCCTTGCCTTTGAGGACAGGTTCATGAAGTCTTCCCTGAGTCCTAGGTCTACAAGTTTAGTACCAATGTCTTCTTCTATACAGTTTATTGTTGCAGGTCTTATATGAAGGTCTTTAATCCATTTCGAGTTAATTTTTGTGTATGGAGAGAGTTCACAGCTAAAGTTTATTCTTTTGCATATGTTTTTCCAGCTTTCCGATCACCACCTACTAAAGAGGCTGTCTTTTCCCAATTGTATGTTTTTTGCTCCTTTATTGAAAATTATTTGTCCATAAATTTGTGGGTTTATTTCTGGGTTTTCAGTTCTGTTCCATTGGTCTATATTTTTGTTCTTCTGCCAGTACCCTCATTGGTGTTTTAAAGAGTTCTAAAACCTACAGTCCAGAGAAGCTGCCAATTTAGGAAATGAGAAGGTACATTTAGGGCTCACTTTGTCTCAGTTTGCTCATTTATGAAATGGAGAGAATAACAATATTTATTATATAGGTAGTTTGGATAAACTGCCTACCCATATTGTTGTCCTGGATAATTGTTTTTGCACTGTCTATATTTTGTGGCTTCTTATCCTTATTTCTCCTTATTTCTATTTTGTAATTAGTTTCAGGTATATAAAACAACATAATGATTAGACATTTATACCCCTCACAAAGTGATAACCCTACTAAGTCATCTACCTATCTGACATGGTACATTCCTTTTACAACACAATTGACCATATTTCTTATGCTGTACTTTACATCTGTGACTACACACACACACACACACACACACACACACACACACGGTGCTAAAGAAGGTATACACATTTTTAAGAAAGGAAAAACTGTATTAAAATTATAATACTCAATATACAAGGTCTGAAAATCAAGTATCGGACTTGCCATTATGCGCTTACATTGGCACCACCAATGTACAAACAACTTGGTAAGGTTTCATAACCTTAGTATATCTGTGTCTCACAGCTGTGTTTAGGATAATGTATGACAATGTCTTGCTCACTGGTATTCATTATTGTTATGTGCCATTGTGAGAATGTTAGAGCATAAGTTTAAGCAACAAACAAACAAAAAATATTTTGCTAAACTTGGTAAGAGTGGAAGGGAAATCAGGGATGTATTAGTCCATATTTGTGGGGATAGTGCCATGAAGACAACAGCAGTGTACAAATAGATTAAACATTATTTTGAGTGGAAAGAAAACATCACTGATAAAGAGAGGTCAGGGAAACCAGTAATGAGCAGAACTGATGAAAACGATACAAAAATTCATTGAATTGTGTGTGAAAAATCATCGACTGATTGTGAGAAGCATAGCAGACCAAGTAAACATCGATAGAGAAAGAGGAAAATATTAGCTGAACATCTTGGCATGAGAAAGGTGCATGCAAAAAAATGATCCAAAAGGAGCTCACTGATGAATAAAAGGAGATTTGAAGTTTGCCAAGACCTTTTGGAGAGGCAAGACAGAGTTTTGGGCCTTGTTATCACTGGTGATGAAATATGTGTGTAACCAATATAATCCTGAAACAGAGAGTCAAAGTGCACAATGGAAGTCAGCCAATTCTCCACGACCAAAAGAGGTCCATCAGCCCAAATCAAGAGTAAAAACTATGTTGCTAACCTTTTTTGACATCAGAGGGATTGTTCATTACGAATTTGTACCAAGTGGACAGTCAACCAAGTTTACTATTTGGAAGTGCTGAAAAGTTAGACAAAAACAATCTGAACATTTCACCAACAACTAATGGCTCTTGCATCACAACAGTGCACCAGCTCACACAGCACTGTCTGTGAGGGAATTTTTAGCCAGTAAACAAATAACTGCATATGAACACCCTCCCTACTCACCTAATCTGGCCCTCAATGATTTCTTTCTTTACCTGAAGATAAAGGAAATATTGAAAGGAAGACATCTTGATGATATTCAGGACATCAAAAGTAACATCATGACAGCTCTAATGGCCATTCCAGAAAGAGTTCCAAAATTGTTTTGGAGGGTGGACTAAGCACTGGCATTGGTGCATAGCTTCCCAAGGGGAGTATTTTGAAGGTGACCATTGTAATATTCAGCAATGAGGTATGTAGCACGTTTTCTAGGATGAGTTTGAGAACTTAATTGTCTGACCTCGTATACCAGTTACAAAAGATGAATCAAGTCAGTTTGTCTTCTACAATTATAAGAGGTACTAAAAGTAGTTACCTTCAGCTTCCAGACACTTCTGATTGCAGTGAAATACTACTTGAGCAATGTTGACTGAAGTGTTCACTTGTATCACTGCACACCCTGTTTCAATTTCTTCCTGAAGTACGACCAGTGTCGCTGGTTTTCTATGGTACACCACATCCTTTAAGGTCCCCCACAGGTAGAAGTCAGGAGTATTAAGTTAGGAGAATGTGGGGAAAACTCAAAACAACATTCTTGAATTTCAAATACCACTTCAAAATGGTCTTGTGCTCTTTGAACAATAACTGCTTCCACTATTTTCTGTGTCCTTCTTGTCACATGCTGATTCATTTGATTAATGCCATCTTTTGAGTGAACGTCATACTGTGCATTCCTACTGCACAGTAATTCAATTCAATTTCAAAAAGCAATACATGGATAACATTGTACATACATTTTTTGGCACCCCCAATATATGAGGTCAGACAATTAATTTCATGAACTCATCCTAGAGAAAATGTTACACACTTTATTGCTGAGTATCACTATGGTCACCTTTGAAGTACTCCCCTTAAAAAGCTATGCACTGACACTAGTGCCTAGTCCACCCTTCAAAGCAATTTTGGAACTCTTTCTGGAACAGCCATCAGAGCTGGGATTATATCCCAAATCTGACAATTAAGTTCATGAACTTGCCACATTGTGCTTATGTTGGCAGCATTGTACAAACAACCTGGTCAGGAGCCATAACTTGCAGATGCTCAATAAGTTAGTGATAAGGGCAGGAAAAGGCTCCCATTGCTGCCTTACCCATATCCATCGCTGGCCATTCAGACCTCACAGGATCATTTGCACCTTGGTTTCTGTAAGGTGAGGTCAGGGCAGAGAAGACCCAGGGAAGAGTTGGTATGCTGCTCAAAAGATGTCTCCATAAAAGCCAATGGTGAGGTTTTAAGTGAGGGACATGAGAGGACAATGTTTGCAAGGGAGGAAAAAGGAATGGCTAAGGCAAATGGTGGGGTTAAAGAAAAGGGGAGGTACCCTCCAAAGGACATAGGTAAAACCCAAGTTACCTATAAATATGAATATCTCTTATAAATAAATAGAATAAATTTAGATTGTGCTTACTACATGCGGAGGATCATTCTAAGTGCTTTCCATGTAATAACTCAGGTAAAGCTGCCAGCACCCGCCGACACAGGCACTATTAGCATCTCCTTTCGCATGTGAGTGAGCTGAGGTAGAGCCGCTGAGTACCCCGCTCAAGGACCCCTGGTGGTAAGTGGTTGAGCTGCACGCAGACCAGGCAGGTTTATTCTAACACCTTCCACCAAACCATGAAATTGATGATGCTTGTATGACCCTGTATTGAGGATGACACAAAAAGTCAGGGTTACCACATTTTTGTTGATCTTTCTTCCCCTGAAAACTGGGTCGCCCTAAGAATCCTCTGGTTTACTCAGCCAGGATACCATGAATGGGTCTTCATTTTTTTTTCTCTCTCAAGCCCAGTTCCTGAATCTCTCTGAGCTTGCCCATTGTATGTTCTTAGATGGGGTGTCCTCTCTGTTACAGTGTATCAGTCAGGGTTCAGTCAGAGAAAAAAACACCACCACTAGAAGTGCTACATAATAGAGGACTTAAAATCAGCACTAAATCATTTGGGGGGCTGGATAAAAAGTCTAGTATAGCTGGTCCTGAAGTCTGCAAGGCAGGGACTGTGGAAGTGAAGATGAAAATAGATCCTAAGTGGTATGGGGAGACAAGGACAAACTGGAAACGATAGATCGGCAAGAAGCTGGAACCAAAGGACAGATTGCAACCCACATATGTCCTTCAAAAAGCCTCTAAATTCACGGAAGTGGTTTTCCCAAGAAAAAGGATGAGCCTGACACTATGGAACTAAACACACACTTGGCCCAGGACTTAGAAACTGAAAAAGGTTCCTTTGGGGGCTGGAGGGCCAGTGATCCCAGTGGCTGCCCACACCAACAAGGTAGCTAGCAGTTGAGGGCAACAGGACCTTCCATAGTGCCTCAAATCATGCACCCATCTATGTAGAATTCCTCCAGACAGCTATTTTACTTCTGACTTCCAAATTCCACATCAGATGTCTCCTGTGGTCTATGCCAACCAGGAACAGTTCAGGGAAGAAAATTCTGGGAAATGTAGTTTCCAGTATAACTAAATTGCTACAAGCCCAAGCCACATACATGGGAAGGCAACATCCTACGTTTGCTGAGGAAGCTCCACCATTCTTTCTCTAGTTGTCAAAAAACTGAGGGGGGAAAAATCTCCTGTCTAGGGACTTTCCTCTCTTTAATGTTTACTTAGAGTTTTGTTTTTAGAGCAAAGATGGAATTATTTCCCACTGCCAGTGTCTGGGCTGGACACATGGGGATGGGGGGTTCCTTCAGAACAAGCCATACCCTCTGTTCTTGGGCCTCTTCTCCCCAAAAGTGAGTTATGATAATCAGAGAATCTCTGACAGTCTCCAGAGGTTTTGATGAGTTTAGGAAGTGCAGATAATTTTTTTAAGGATCCTAATTATATAAGCATTGTATTCCAAAATAGATTTTTTTTGGCTCATGAGCCATTCTCCTTGCTCGAGCCCACTCCTACCTCTTTGGAGTGTAGTTTCTCTTCAATAAACTATCTCTTTGTTTCACCTCTTTAAACAAAAACAAAAACAAACAAACAAAAAACCCCCAAAAAAAACAAAATAAATTTTTTCTTAAGTCCTGGACAATGTCTTTTGAATATTCCATAATTACATGGGATAACATAAATAACTGTAATTATATCTCCCATTATGATCTCCAGGGTAGGTCTAGACCCAGAGTTGCTTTTATTTAAATAATCTCACAATTGGAGGTAGACTAGACTATGTCAGTGATTGTCGAACTTTGGACTGTGGCAGAACCACTTGGAGCGCTGGTTAATTAAAACTCTGCTGGTTAGCAACTCCAGAGTTTCTGACTCAAGAGGTCTGGGGTGGAGCCTGAGAATGTGTAGTTCTATCAAGTTTCCAAGCAATGATGATGCTGGTCTGAGGGTCATACTTTGAGAACCACTGGCCTTGTGGTTAAGATTATAGGGTTCTAGGTGGGTTCCCTGATGGTGTAGTGGCTAAGTTCCAGCACTCTCACTATCAAGGCCCAGGTTCGATCCCTGTCCAGGGCACCAACCAAAAAAAAAAAAAAAAAGATTATAGGCTTTTGGTCAGACTCCATGGGGTTGGGATCCCAGTTCACCATTTGTTTGCTGCGTGACCTTGGGCAAGTTACTCAATGCCTCAATTTCTTTATATGTAAAATGAGGATAATATTGGCACCTATTTAGGGGGGTAACCATGAGGATTAAATAATTAATCCACATAAAATATGGATACTGTATGTTTCCATAATGCACTTTATCCACATAAAATACAGGGTCTGGCAGAAGTAACACCCTTTTTAATGTAATTCTGTTAATGTAGTTATCATATTGTTATGTTACAGAATTACATGTTTATGATTTTGGTATAGGTTACCAGCTTATAAAGAGGGGGCATTATTTGTGCTGGACCCTGTCATAGATACAGCATATAGTAAACACTGCAATGTTTGCTATTATTTTAATTCAGAATATTTTGTGAGTCAGTAATTATGCAGCAAATATATATTATAAAATATTCCAAATCGACAGTCACACTTATACAGGCTGAATATGCAAAAAATTCAAGTTTTTAATTTAAGTTTTCAGTAATCAGTTGGAAAATATTTGTCTCTTCATATTTCTCTAATGATGATCATGGAATTTGGAAATACCAAGCAAATGTATTAGGAAAAAAATATTATGATGGAAATACAGCAAATGCCAGTTCTTTTACAAAATATTTTAAAGGAAAAGCTAACTTTACTGCAAAGTTTGAGTTTAATTTCTTAGTTGAACAGGGGGTGGCAGCACTACACGGGGTATTTTGCAATCAGTATTTCTCTGCGCTGCCTCCCTACCCCGCACCCCGACTGCCCGCAAGAGGCTGGCTTTTTTGCACTTCGCAACCGAAGCCCGTTTCCTGGGTCTCAGACTCTTTCATATCCTTGTTTAGGTTTCCTGTTGGAGACTCAAGTGTCAGTTCATGGGTTAGAAAAAGCAGTTTCGCCTTCACCTCATGACTAAAACAGGTCCCTCTTCCCCTCTGAGCTTTACTTTCCCCTGTGTAAAATAAAGACAGTGGGATGGGAGCTCTCCGAGGTCATCACTCCTGAGGGCCCGAGGTTCCAAGTTCAGAGTCAGGATTGGTAGGAGGTGTCACAAGTGGAGCCATCGGAGCTCCATAGCGGGTTCTAAGTTCTGACTTCCGGAATCCAGGACTCTTGGGTCGGCGCCAGTGTGTGCCCGAGACCAGCACGGCGCCCTTTAGGAGCTTCCTGTTTATACGGCGTAAGAAGTGTAAAGCGTTGTCTGCTACATTAAAACAAACCAGGATGCATCTAGAGATTCAGTGGAAAGTCACATCAATTTTTAACATAATACTGATGACGTCAACGAAATTGCATGCCTCAGAAGACTTTTTCAGGGGCTCCTGTCCACTCTCTTCTATCTTTACAGTACTTCAGCGGAGACTGTAGCTTTGGGTAAATGTTTTGTTTAATTAAAGCTTAACGGATTTTGTTCAACTTCTTTTGGAGGATGCTCTGGCGCCCTCTGGTGACTTATCACGAGTAAAGCATCACTCGCCTTAAAACGCCTATGTTTCAGTCTCTCACACCAAATTACCCCAGTTTTTTCTTTTGAGTTCTATGCTACCTGCTTCTGGTTTTTTGCTTTTACAGCTAACTTTGTGATCCCCCAAGTAGCAGTTCTGAGATTCCACGTTAGTAACATGGTCTCCAGGCAAGCTCAGAGTGGAAACACTAATAAACTAACTTGGTGGAACTGCCTGGTTCTTTGGTGTCAGGGATGCTTGTGAGTCCCAGCATCCGGGAGAGAGGCTCTGCCGAGAACCTCACATTTTCTGTGCTGGCAGTCCAGGTAGCTGCTTCCTGGAATCCTCCTACCCTTTCCTCTACCCGGCTTCGCCATGGCTCAGACAGTATGGACATGCATTCACAGCATTTTGTGCTTGAGATCCCAGTTCCTCACAGGCAGGCTTCTCTTGAGGCCTTGACATATACCAGGGCTGTCTGGTAAAACATGCAGCCATAAATGCCTCGATTTTTCATATTATATAGCTGGATACTTTCCAGACAGTCCTCATATACTAGTGCTCCTGGTGAGTGAGGGGCCAGATCCTGCTCCATATGCCTAGACGTGTTGCCAGAAACATCAATATTTCTCCAGGGACCAACTGAATAAGAATCTTCTAAGATACTGCTTACTTGCAGATTCCTTGGGTCCAGCCCTGGCCTTGTTGCATTAAAATCTCTATAGGTGGAGATAAGAATTGTACGTTTTAATCAAGATCCTTATGTGATTGTTATGCAAACCAAGAATTAGGAATTGCTTCATAGATTTGTGACTCATTGTCATGATACCCTCTGTTGACATACGTATTTGCATTTCTGCTGCCACTTCTCCAGTCTACCACTAGGAGAATTATACCTTCTAATATCTGGGTGTGGAATGTGAACCTCCTGGCTCCCATCACAGGGAATATGTCATAAAGTAAATTTCCCAGCTCTTTCTTGGACCCATTTTTGCTTCCATCAGTCTAGTGTTTCTGAGGTTGCAGCAAGACTCTTTGCTGAGCGATTTTAAATTATGTCCCTAACACTAAAATAAAAATGCCTAGGAACTTGTAAGGCCATAAAATATGTAATCTGATATCTAATTTCAGAATCATTTATATTTAGACAAAATAAAAGCTACCTACAAAAACAATTTTGAGGTATTTTGGTAGCTTTGTTTAGCTAAGACACTGTATCTCTTTGTGTCTGTCTGTCTTTCTGTCTATGGTAGGCATGGCACACGGTCATGCACTTGACATTAACAGGAATAACTTGAAAGCAAGTGCTTGCCATTTCTGTTAGAAACAGGTCAGGGACTTGAAACACACCCTAAGCTTCAGGGACTCAGTGTTGGGAAGGACAGTAAAATCCAACTTCTTCCCTAGAGCAGGAGTCTCTTCCCCACATGCTCACTCTGGGAAAATTATCTTAGATATTGACTTTTGCAGCTCTCTGCCCTTTGACTTATGTTTAGGTAGATTTTTTTTCTGAGTAGTCAAGTGCTTCCTTGCCCAGCAAGTCTCACAAAAGAGGCAGAGAACAAAATGGCCTAAAGATCACTAACACTGGTCACTAGTGTTACAAGTGCTGATGCTCACAGACTGAACAGCGTTCTCCAACACAGTAACCACAAACCACATGTGGCTCATGTGGAATGTGCTGTAAGTGTGAAATACATCAGATTCTGGAAACATAGCAAGAATCTAAAATATCTCATTAGTAATTACATATATATAAAGGTTGTTCAGAAAATATCCACCCATAAATGCCTGAATACTTTCTAGACAGACCGCATATATTGATTGAATGTTGAATTAATAATATTCTGGGCATATTGGGTTATATAAAATATATTATTAAAATTAATTTTACTTGTTTATTTGTCCTTTTCAAATTTGTCTACTAGGCAATTTAAAATTATATAACACAGCTCCAATCCTACTGGTGTGAATCTGTGGTATTTGTTTGATGGTCTCTGGTATGACTAACCTTTTGGGTCTTAACCATTTCCCCAGACTATGTGATTTGTCTAGTTTCCCCTAGTTTTCCCATTCTGGCCACTCCTATCATATTGCCCATGTGACATACAACAGGTTTTGCTAGAATGCTTCAAGTGGTTTTATTCCACTGCTGCAAACTCTAGCTGTTAGAAGATTCAGTCTCATATACTACTATATAAGCCAAAATATGCTTTTTCTGGCACAGCCTTCTATAAGAATAAATGAGTCATAATTAATCACTACATATTAATAGTAAAAAATTTATGCCATTTATTTAACCAGTTCTTTATTGCTAGCTATTAATATTTAGTCTGCTTTCAGGTTTCTAGAAATTATAATATGATAATCATCCTCACACTTAAAGTTTTATACACATTAAATGATTTCCTCTTACTAATATTGTCTTTAAAACTCTTGACACCATTCTGTATTACATGAACAACTTTGTATATTATAATTTTTAAGATCTTTTTAATGCTCATAAAATGGTAATTTTTATTAAAAATTTTTACAATAAAATAGTTTAAAATAGTACTTTATCATTTTCCTTTGCTTTAGTAGTAAGATTTTTTTTTCTCTTTTTTTTTTCTTTTTTGTGGGGGTTGTTGGTTCCCTGAGCGAGAATTGAACTCGGGCCACGATGGTGAGGGTGCCGAAGCCTGGCCACTACACCACCAGGGAACCCCTAGTAGTAAGATATTTTAACTTCCTTAGTTTATTTAAAACTGAACTTTATCTCAAGATACCTTTCTGTTAGTGGTAGAAATTAAGCAGAATTCAAATGCCAGTTTCAATATGCATATTCTCTTCGAGAAATATTCTATGTGTTTCCACCCAAAGGTACCATACAATGCACAGTTTTCTATGTTTTTCATTTTCATTTCCTTTATAAATTTCTTTTTTATTGTTAGACTTACTGTGGTGACATTGGTTAGTAAGAATCACATAGGTCCCAGATGTATAATTCTACTTGTTGCATTATATGTTGACCACCCAGGGTGAGTTCTCTTTCTATCATCATATATTTGGCTCTCCCTCCCTCCTCTCCCACACTTTACGTTTTCTCCCATTTCTCTCTTTTTTAAGAAAATCTTAGACTGGCTTTTTCCCCCCACCCTCCTTAACAAATATTCCGTTACCGTAGCCTTGTGATAACCACAGGAATCCACTTTGAGCAATGAGTTTTTTTTCTTTCCTTTATTTTTAAATTTAATTTTACTTTTCTTTCTTTCATTTCCATTTGTCTTCTCTTCAGATGAAAGAGTAGGCAAGTCACATCCTGAGTGTCCTGGGAAACCATAATGGACACGTTTTTTCACCCTTATGTCTTGTGAATTGGAAAAAGTGAACACTAAGGCTTTTGGCCAGGCTGCAGAACCTTCCCCTCTAAGACCTGCTGGTGGAGGCAAAAGATGAGAAGTGACTGATTTCTCCTTCTTATGAGTAAGTTCCAATCTGTCCTCCTTAACCCCCTGGATTCTTTTCTTTCTTTTATTGTTATCTCAGTTTAACAATGCTTAGTATATAATTGGCACTTTACAAATGCTTGTTGAATGAATTAATAAATGAAAATATCAATAGGTGAATGGGGAAATACTGAGTTAGTCCTGTCAACGTAGTGCTGAAGATTTTCATCCATGTGAATGGTTTATTGTGAATAAGCAATGGCAGTGTAGTACAAAGACTATTGGGATATTATGGAATCATATACTGTTAGAACTGGAAGGGGCTCTTGAGCTTTTCATGTCCCAAGGTCCGAAACTGGTAAATACCATTAGAATTTACCTGAAAGATGTATTTAGTTAGCCTGAATAGTTTTGCCGCTGCTGCTGTTTTTAATTTTTAAATTAGTTACCAACCAACACATAAATATTGAGAGAGTTCACAAAAATTGCTTTGGTGCTTTTTTTTTTTTAACTAAAAAATCTGGCACCCTTTGTTAAGCTATACATAGCCTTATTAATTAGGTAAGCTGTGGATGATCTAAAATTGATCACCATAATGGGGAAGCAGCATGACCATGAATTCTTTAATGAATAGTTTTCTTATTATCTTTTTTCAATAATTAATTAGAAAAAAGCACATCTTAGACATCATTAAGATGGTGGCATGAGACAAGATTCTTGAAACCTTTCCTGGAAAATACAACAAATTGAACAATAACATCCAACAAGAGAATCCCTAAGCAACACATAGCTTCAGCTGAGAGACACAAGAAATACTTAAAGGCCAGAGAAAGAGAGGTAAGCAGGAGAGAAGGAAAGGAAGCAGTGCAGAATTGGGGTGGTAGAGCATGACCCCATGGCTGGCAGTAAAGAGAGTAAGATCAGGGCCTGGAAACATGGGCCAAAGTACAGCACGATCCCAGTAGGGAGAAGGCTGAGAACCAACAAGGGTGGAGGCACAGGTGGCTAGAGTATGATGCAGGAAGCTGGAGTGCAGGTGGCTGAAACTCAGCACAGGTGGTGGGGACATGACAGTTGGCCAGAGCACATATGGCTCTGGACAGGTTAGGGCCCAAACTCAGGTGTAATACACAACCTTGGGGAAGTTAGGGCACCAGCTGGAGAGCTGTGCAACCTTGGACACAGAGCGTGGCTGCTTCCTCTTATGCTTTCCCAAAGTTCGCCCCCTGAGACTCAGGGCCTGCTTACAGTCAGATGCAACCAGGAAATTGCCATTACTCTGTGCCGCAAATAGACCTGCTCCTTTCTCAACAAACCTTATCTCAATCTTTCCTGCTACAACTGGCAGTGGGACTCAGAAAAACTTTAAAACACAGGCATGGCAGATTTTACCTGCACTGGGATCTCAGAGACATAAAATACTGTTACTCACCATGCACTCCCAAAGAGAAGGCTTACTGAGACCAAGACAACTGGGTCACAGAAGAGAACCCCACTTTCCAGGAAATCTCCCAGGGTGAGAGGACGAAATAACCAAGAGAAAATATTGTAAGATGCTACCGTGATACCAACTGGGAAGTGAAAGAAAGATCTCTTCATATCTACTAGGGGAAAAGTCCTTATGTCCAGGAAGAGGAAACACTCCAACAGCAATAAGTACCTTAGGGAACAAAGCTGCTCAGAAAGTAAATGAAAAATCTCTAGAAAACGAAACTCAAAGACATGGAAATATATGAGCTAAATGATACAGAATTCAAGATTGCAGTTCAGAAAACTCTCAAAGAGATTGAAACAAAAGGCAGCTAAGCACAGAACAGCTGAATGTTCTCAGAAAGGAAATCTGCAAGCAAAAGAAATACTTTAACAAAGAAATTAAAACTATAAAAAAGAAGCAAATAAAAATTCTGGAGACAACACAATAAAAGAAATGAAAAATGAAATAGCACAGGAAGCAGAGCCAACCAGATGGAGGAAAGAATTTGTGATATTGAAGACAGAAATGTAGAAATGTCACAGAAGGAAGAAGAGAGAGACCTGAAAGTTAAAAGAAATGAGAGATTTCTTCAAGAACTACCTGACTCCATTAGAAACAGCAATACAAGAATAATGGATATTCTAGAGGGACCAAAGACTGGATGAGCACAGAGAATTTATTTAAACAAACAGTAGGTGAGAACTTCCCAAATCTATGGAAATAACTGGAACATCAATCCAACAGGACCCCTAGTTACCTGGATTTTAGCACACCTTCTCTAAGGGACATTATACTGAAGATATCAAAGACCCAAGACAAAGAAAAAATCCTCAAGGCAGCCAAGGAAAATAAGGCCATAACCTATAAAGGAAAGCCCATCAAGCTGTCTGTCATCAGACTTTTCAACAGAAACTCTGCAAGCCAGGAGGGAGTGGAATCAAGTTTTCAAAATACTGAAAAAGGGAAATTAACAGCCAAGAATAATCTATCCAGCAAAGTTATTTTTTAGATATGAAGGAGGAGTAAAGACTTTTTCAGACATACAAAAGCTGAGGAAATTCTTCAGCACAAGACTGGCATTTCAAGAAATACAAAAGGAAGCTATTCGACCTGAAATAAAAATTAAAAGTAAATAGGGATAAAATGGGATAACAAAAACATAAAAGGGGAGGAAGTAAAGGTTTACATTTTCAAAAGAGAATGAAGATAATAAACATGCTTTAGAAAGGAACCACTACATATATGAAACTTGCTTTTACATAAACTTCATGGAAATCACTCAAAAGAACTGAGACATATAACAAAAGAAAAGAAGGAAACAGAGAAAAAATTATAGAAATGCCATCAAACTAAAATAACTGACAAAAAGAAAAAAGCAAAGAAGCAATGGAAATGAAGAACTAACAGAAAACAAATAATAAAATGGCTATAGGAAATCCTCATATGTCAATCATCACCCTAAATGTAAATGGACTGAACTCACCAATGGAAAGGCACAGAGTAGCAGACTGGATGAAAAAGACAAAACCCAACCTTATGCTGCCTCCACACAACTCAGCCACAAGGACAAATACAGACTCAAAGTGAAAGGGTGAAAAACTATACTGCAAGCAAATAACATCCAGAGAAAAGCAGGAGTAGCCATACTTATATCTGACAAAACAGACTTCCGTATAAAAAGGTAATGGGAGAAAAAGATGGACATTTCATAATAATAAGGGGATTATGCAACCAGAAGACATAACACTTATGAATATAGATGCCCCTAATCAGGAAGCACAAAAATTTACAAAGCAACTACTTGCAAAACTGAAGAGACAAACCGACAAAAACACAACTATAGTAGGGGACCTAAACTCCCCACCTACAGCTATGGATAAATCATCCATACAGAAAATCAATAAGAAAATATCAGCTTTAAGTAATACACTACACCAAATGGATATAATTAACTTTATAGAACACTTTATCCTATAAAACAAGATTACACATTTTTTTCTAGTGGACATGGATCATTCTCAAGGGTAGATGATATGCTGGGACACAAAATCAGCCTCAGCAAATTTAAGGAGATTTAAATCATGCCAAGTATATTTTCTGACTACAAAGCTTTAAAACTGGACATCAACTACAAAAAGAAAGTGGGAAAAACCATAAATATGTGGAGATTAAACAACATGCTCTTAAAGAATGATTGGGTCAAAAAAGAAATAAAAGAAGAGATCAAAATATACATAGAAACAAATGAGAATAAAAACACATTGTATTAAAATTATTGTGATGCAGTGAAAGCAGAATTAAGAGGGACATTTATGTCATTACAAGCCTATCTCAAAAAAACAACAACAAGAAAAATCCCAAGTAAACAACCAAACATTATATCTTGAAGAACTAGAAAAAGAAGACCAAATGAAATCCAAGGTCAGCAGAAGCAAGGAAATAATTAAAATTCGAGCATCACTAAATGAAATAGAGAACAAAAGGACAATGGAATAAATTAATGTAACACAGAGCTCATTCTTTGAAAAGATTGATAAAATTGACAAACCCTTGTCCAAACTCAGTACGGTAAAGAGAAAAGAGGAGAAGTTCCAACAGATACTACAGAAATACAAAGGATGACATGAGGTTACTATAAAAAACCATATGCCACCAAATTCAATAACCTAGAAATAACTGACAAGTCCTTAAAAACATATTTCCTCCCTAAACTGAATCCTGAAGAACCAGGAAGCCTACATAAACCAATAAAAAGTAAGGTAATCAAAACAATCATCCAAAACCTTCCCAAAAGCTAAATTCGAGGATCAGATGGCTTCAGTAATGAATTCTACCAAACATCCGAAGAGGAAAAAATACCTGTCCTCCTCAAACTCTTTTTTTTTCTTTCTTTCTTATGTGAGTAGTTCCCCGGCTGGAAATTGAACCCAGGCTGCAGCATTGACAGCGCCGTAGCCTACCCCCTACGTCACCAGGGAACTCCTTCCTTGAACTCTTCCAAAAAATTGAAGAAGTGGCAACACTTCAATTGCTCTGATACCAAAGCCTGGTAAGGATAAGACAAAAAAATGAAAATTACACACCAATATCTTTGATGAATACAGACACAAAAATTCTAAACAAAATATTAACAAATTGAATACAATTTATTTAAAAAATTATACATCATTATCAGGTGAGGTTTATTCCAGGGGCACAAAGATGGTTCAACATATGCAAATTGATCAAGGTGATACACCATATAAACAAAAGATAAAAATCATATGATTATATTAATTGATGCAGAAAAGGCATCTGAGAAGTTACAATATAGATTTATGATTAAAACACTCAGTAAAATGAGTATAGAAGGAAAGTACCTTAACACAATAAAGGCCATATATGGTGGCCAGAGAGGAGATCTTAAAACCCGTCCCAGAAAATACAATTAAACAACCGGCCAGGAGTCAACAAAGGAAACATGTATTGCAAGAAAACACCTGAAGGTTAGAGAAAGGGGGGAGAGGAGGAGAAAAAGGAGGGAACAGAGAAGGATTGCAACCTGACCCCACCACTGCTAACTGAAGGAACTAGAAAGAAATCAGGGAGCAGCACAATACAGGGGAGGGGGGAGGCTGAGTGGTGGCAAGACTGGAGGCCTGAGTGTTGGAATGGGAGACTCTGAGGGAACTAGACCTAAAAGCAGTATTAGAAACAAAGTCTGGGAGACAAGCTCTGAAACTCTGAGTAGCAAGGAAGCTGAGTGAGGACTCTGAACTGTCCTGGGGCCCCGGATACAGCATCTCAACTCCGGGAGCCCTCGCAGCCCACAGTGCGCACGTGAGGCACCATTGCACAGCCCACAGCAGGCATGTGCCTGATGCCCTCACATGGCGTCTTTGTGCGGCCCACATCTCCCAGTCCCTGGCGCACATGTTGCAACCTCATGTGGCTCGCGCTTGCCAACTTGGCCCTAAGCAGTTGCCATGGAAACGAATCATTGAAACACAATCCGGGGTAAAATGCTGGAAAAGGGACAAAGGTGGATTTGATAACATTCCTCTGACACATGGGGGTGGTCTCAGCCTACATTCCATTGGCCTCCCCTTTTGCCCCCAGCTTCCTCAACAAAACACATGAAGTGAAGTGGCCTCAGCTTGCATTTTGTGGTACTCTCCCATCTTCCACAGCTTCCACAATGAACTGCAGGAAGCAGAGAGACTGACGACTGCTACGCCCCACCTCCAAACGCTGGTGGAGACTAGAGATGTGGCTTAAACACCTCCTTTCTCTCCCAAAACTTGCCCTCCAGCACCACCTAGTGTCTGCTGTACAGCAAGACACCATAAAAATACTAATCAGAGGAAGAAAGAGAGCTCCTGGGCTCTGCTGAAAATAAACCCCTGGTTCCGAAGAAGAACACAACAGACAATAAGAGTACCTTAAGATTCAAAGCTGCTCAGAAAGAAGATGAAAAATCTCCAGAAAAAGGATCTTATAGATTTAGAAATTTATGAACTAAGTGATAGAGAATATAAGGTAGCTGTTCTAAAGGCTCTCAGAGAAATGAAAACGTACTGACAATCTTTGTGCAGTGGCAGTATCATAGCCAATGAGGTTTATCTGAGGCGCAATTATTGCTAATTGAAAACATATTGGCAAAATACCAGAGGTGAGATGAATGATCTCAGAAAGGAAATGGGTGAACAAAAGAAACAATTCAACAAAGAAATTCAAACTATAAGTAAGAACAAGTTGGAAATTCAAAAAAAGTGAGAAATGAAATAACTGCCATAGAAAACAGGGCCAACCAGATGAAGGTAAGAATAAGTGATATTGAAGATCAGAACATGGAAACATCTCAGAAAGAGGATGATAGGGAATACAGAACCAAAAGAATTGAAAGAACTCTGCAAGAACCATTTGACTCCATGAGGAAGAACAATATCAGGATAATAGGATTAGACGAAGGAGCAGAGCACTCTACAGAGACCATACTCAAATAAATAGTAGAAGAGAACTTTCCAAACCTATGGAAAATATGAACCCCAAATTCAAGAATAAAATAGGTCCCCTAGATACCTGGACCCTAGCAGACCTTCTTCAAGTCACATTGCACTGAAGATGTCAAAAACTAAAGAGAGAATTCTCAAGGCAGCCAGGGAAAAAAGAACTATAACCTATAAAGGAAAACACATCAGGCTGTCATCAGACTTCTCAGCAGAAACTCTACAAGCCAGAAGGCTGTGGAATCAAATATTTTAAATATTAAAAGAGAAGAACTTCCAGTCAAGAATAAATTATCCAGCAAAATTATCTTTCAGATATGAAGGAGGATTGAAGACCTTCTCAGACACACAGAAGCTGAGGGAATTCACCAGCACAAGGCTGGCACTTCAAGAAATACTGAAGGAGCCTCTTTGACCTGAAACAAAACATTGGAATAAATAGAATAGAGTTGGGATAACAAAAAAGAAACAAAAATTTAAAAATATAAATATAAAAAGTTATGGCCATAGAAAAATCCTCATATAACAATCATCACTCTTAATGTTAATGGGCTGAACTCACCAATTAGAAGACAGAGAGTAGCAGACTGACTTAAAAAACAAAAACCATTCTTATACTGTCTCCAAAAGACATACTTCAGTCATAAAGACAAACACAGACTCAGAGTGAAAGGACGGGAAAAGAAAACTCTCACAAATGGTAACCAGAGAAAAGCAGGAAGTGCCATACTGACAAAAAAACTGACAAAAAAAAACCTGCAGGTTAAAAAAGATAACAAGAGACAAAGGTGGACATTACATAGTGATAAAAAACATAATACAACAACAAAAAGACTTGACATTAATAATATATATGCTCCTAATCAGGAAGCACCAAAAGCAACTAGTAATAGACCTGAAAGGAGAAACTGACAGAAGCACAATCATTGTAGGAAACCTAAACACCCCATTAACAGGCATGGACAGATCATCCAAGTAGAAAATAAATGAGGAGATATCAGCTCTAAATGACACATTACAGCAACTGGACATAATTGACATTTATAGGACACTTCATCCAGCAAAAAGAGACTATACCTTCTTTTCCAGTGTACATGGAACATTCTCAAGGATAGACCATATACTGGGACACAAAAGTAGCCTCAGCAAATTCAAGAAGATTGAAATCATTCCAAGTGTATTCTCAGACCACGAAGCTCTGAAATTGGAGATCAACTGTAAAAGGAAAGCAGAAAAAATCACATATACATGGAGATTAAACAACATCTTATTAAAAAATGACTGGATCATAGGACAAATAAAGAAGAGATAAAAATACATAGAAACTAACGATAATGAAAATAAAACATATCAAAATTATTGGGACACAGCAAAGGCAGTAATAAGAGGAAATTTTATATCTTAAGAAACAAGAAAAATCAGAAGTAAACATCCTAACATCCCATTTTAAAGAACTAGGGAAAAAAAGAACAGATAAAACCCAAAGTCACCAGAAGGAAAGAAATAATAAAAATTAAAGCAGAGCTAAATGAAATTGAGAACAGAAAGATAATAGGAAAAGAGGGGCAAAGACCTAGTTCTTTGAGAAAGTCAATGAAATTGACAAACATCTGGCTAGACTTATCAAAAGGTGAAAGGAAAGGGCAAAAATATCCAAAATTTGAAATGAAAGAGGAGAAATTACCACTAATATCACAGAAATGCACAGAATTATAATTAAATATTATGAAGGGCTTTATGTCACTAAATTTAACAACCTAGAAGAAATGGACAAGTTTCTAGAAAATTATAGGCTACCTAGACTGAACCAAGCAGAGCTGGATAATCTAAATAGACAAATCAATAGTAAGGAAATTGAAATGACTATCCACAACCTCCTTAGAGGCAAAAGCCGTGGACCAAATGGTCTCATCAACAAATTTTACTGAGCATTCAAATAAGAATTAACACCTATCCTCCTCAGACTCTTCCAAAAGAATTGAAAATGAAGAAATACTTCCTAACACATTTTATGAGGCCAGCATTACCCTAATACCCAGCCTGGTAAAGTCAACACAAAAAAGAAAACTATAGACCAACATCGCTGATGAACACAGATGCAAAAACTCTAAACAAAATATTAGCAACTAGAATACAACAATGCATCAAAAAGATCATACATCATGATCAAGTGGGTTCATCCCAGGAGCACAAGGATGGTTCAACATACAAAAATTAATCAATGTGATATGCCACATAAACAAAATAAAAGATAAAGACCATATGATCATATCAATTGATGCAGAGCAAGCATTCGACAAGACACAACATACATTTATGATCAAAATACTGAAAAAAAAGGGCATAGAAGGAAAGTATCTCAAAATAATAAAGGCCATAAATGACAAACCCTCAGCTAACATCATACTGAATGGGGAAAAGCTGAAGCCTATTCCCCTAAAATCAGGACCAAGACAGGGATACCCCTATCACCACAGCTATTTAATATAGTACTGGAAGTTCTAGCCAGAGCAATCAAGGAAGAGAAAGGAATAAAATGTATCCAAATTGGGAGAGAAGAGGTCAAATTGTTACTATTTGCAGATGACATAATTCTTTTTTTTTTTAATTCATTTTTATTGTTAGACTTAATTGGGGTGACATCTGTTAGCAAGGATTACATAGGTTTCAGACATACAATTCTACAGTGCATTGTCAACTTGATGTATAATAAGTTCACAACCTAATGTGACTTCTCTTTCCATCACCTTATATTTAGCTTCCCCCCCTCCTCTCCCACCCCCTCCCCTTTCTCCCCTCCTTAACCCACTCGTCCCCAAATAAATATTAAACTATTGATTGTGTCCATGGGTTATTTGTTTGTTCATTTCTTTTTTTTCTTTGTTTTCAGTTTTATATTCCGCATATGAGTGAAATCATGCAGTTCTTTGTTTTTTCTGTCTGGCTTATTTCACTTAGCATGATGATCTCCAGGTCCATCCATTTTGTTGCAAATGGCAATATTACATCTTTTCTTACAGCTGAGTAATATTCCATTGTGTAAATGTACCACAGCTTCTTTATCCAGTCATCTGTCGCAGGGCACTTTGGTTGTTTCCATGTTTTGGCCACTGTGAACAGCGCTGCAATGAACATTGGGGTACATAAGTCTTTGCGGACAAAGGTTTTCAAGTTCTTTGGGTAGATCACCAGAAGGGGGATTGCTGGGTCAAATGGTAGCTCCATTCCCAATTTTCTGAGGACCCTCCACACTGCCTTCCACAGTGGTTGTACCAGTTTGCACTCCGACCAGCAGTGTACCAGAGTTCCTTTTTCTCCACATCCTCTCCAGCACTTGTTATTCCTTGTCTTGTTGATAACAGCCATTCTCACAGGTGTGAGGTGGTA
>PVJL010011283.1:0-44036 GCA_004026885.1 Lyroderma lyra
AGCAGATTTGTATTTCAGGAGGACACTTGGGGCAAAAGATCGATGACGCTCTCAGCACTGCTGGGCCGGCCCACGGGGGCGGATGGGCCCAGGGAGCAGCCTGCAAAGATCCAGCTAATATTAGGCAGCTGCCGAGGTACTAGATTCGGAATCATAGCGCATCGATTTCCAAAGTGATGCTGAACCGAGTTTCATTGGCCCCGTGTTCTGATTTGGGGCGAGGGGCCTTCTCTCATGACCCGGCTCGTCTTTCTCTGGGGAAGTGGAGCGTTCCCAGGGGCAGGGCCTGGCGGCGTGAAAGCACGGCGGGGAGCGGTTAGCGGGTCAGAGCCTGTCCGTGGTCCTTTAACCCAGAGAGCTTGGTTGTCAGGCTCTGAGGCTCATAAGGAAAAATCAAAGGGCCACAAGGGACAAGAAGGAGTTTAGCTACTGACCAGCGGAGTGACTTCAGGCATCAAACTCTCTGGCCTCCTTTGTCCTCCTCTGTGAAGTGGGTACCTCATTCATTGGTAGCATCCAATAGTACCTCATGAGGGGGTTGTTCTGAGGATTCAGTGATTGAACCCTGCGAAGAGATTGGCAGGGGCCTGGGCACAAAGGAAGGGCTCACTACCTGAAGGCTATGGTTATGCCTCTTACTAAGAAGCACCTGGTATTTTCCTCTCACACAGCACCTTGTATTTTCCTTACCTGATCTCAGGTAAGCCTCATAGCTACCTTACGAGATGTGGGTTTCTTTAAACACATGAGGGAAGGTTAAACACATGTAAAAATCTGGGAAACGGCAGAACTGGGTTTCAAGCTCAGGTCTATCTGATGCCAAAATTCACGTATCTGGACCCGGCCCACCCGTGGCAGCTTCTCCTCCTCTTCGGCTCCTCTTCCTCCCACCTCTGCCTGGGTGCCTGCCTGCCCTTCTCTCTCTCTGACCTCTCAGAGACCATCCACGCATGAGGCCAAAGCTCTTCCGGAGCCCTCCCCAGTGCTCAGGCGCACACCGGCCTGTGGCGCCGACTGTCAGCCCCCCAGCACCTCCCTGCAGCCTCTCTACTGCTTTGCCCCATTTTCTGACAGTTTCCCACGGTTCAGGGAGAAGGGGCCTGGGCTTTGGAGCCAGACAAACCTGGATTCAGGTCCCAACCCAGCGACTTCCAAGCTCTGTGATCTCTCAGTTCATTTAGCTGCTGACGCTCAGTCACGCAGGATAATTATATCCACAAGCCCACCGGGATCAAATGGGGAGAAAATCAATGTGGTCCCCTGCTGAAACTAGTAAGTCCCCTGGGTGTGTGTAGGGTGGGAGGGGCTAGAGGAGGGAGGAGGGGGCGGGGCCAAGTCACAACCACACCCCATGGTGCCTGGGGTAGTCATACATTTTGCCAAATATTTTCACATCGCCCCTCTTCCAGGCCCATGGTGGAACTGCACTTCCTGCCCCCTTGGACTCAGTGAGACCATGTGACTAGTTCTGGTCAATGAGTTGTGTAAGTGGAAGTAATGTGTGTCACTTCCCTGTTGAGTAGTTAATGGCTGGTGCAAAACACACCAGAAAGCTCTCTCTGACATGATAGCTCCTCTGTTACCTGGGATCCTCAAGTGGCCCTGATGAGCAGAACCACCCCCACCTAACCCACAATGGACACTTAACGATTAGCAAGAAATGAATATTTGGGTTTTTAAGTCACTGTGATTTGGGAGCTGTTTGTTACTGAGCAGAGCCTCTTCTATGCTGACTGTTATGCTGCTCAGCATAGAGAAGGGTTCAAACTAGGTGACCTCCATGATTGGCTATTGAATTAAGTCCACAAGCTGCCCCTCGGATACTGCTCCAATAGGGCCGGGGGTAGGGGCAACAGTGATGTGCGAGTCCCCTGCCCCATTGCAAAGATTATCAGAGTTCTGGTGAAGCCAGCTCTAAGTGACACAAAGCACACAAAGTCAAAGCCCTTTAACCACAGAGTCATAATCCAGGCAAGCACAGTCACCCAGGCTACACCCAGCAGGGGGCTCAGTCCAGGTATAGGTCCACAAACAGCAGAGCTGGCTGACCTGCCAGGACTTGAGGGGACCAGCAAGAGGGAGGCACTTATTTGCAAGGAAAGAGAAGGTATTTATTATTATAGCAGGAGAGAGATGGTTGGTTATTCCAGAAAGGACATGGGGGCACGGGGGGTGGGGGGGGGGGGAGGTATGGAATCACAGCCCTCCCACCTAACTGTGTAGGTGGGGTTTGATGTGAGGCGGGAGTCACTAGGGTTGATTGATGGGGCCGGGCTGGGCCTTACAAGGCAATGTCAGCTGCACACATGAGCTGTTCTGTCCCTGCCCTCCCAGTGCATTGATTAGGGATTAGAGGTCACCATAAAGCTCCGTCAGTCCCCACCTGGTGTGTGGGCAAAGTAGGGTGGCCGGGACTGTCAATGGCACCTGAAGGAAAGGTGGTGCTCAGTTTGGTGTGCCCCATGACCAGGAGGGGTGCAGATGCTGGGTCCAGCATGTGGGAGGCAGAGAAGGGAGCAGCAGTGAAAAAACTCAGCAGAACTCCCTGCCCCACGGGGAGCTTCCATTCAGTATACTATAGTGACATTTTCACATTTCACCAGTGAACTTCCTCCCCATAGGATATGTATTCTTTTAAATCAAGGGAAGGGATTTGTTTCCCTAGGACATAACTGTGTACCTGGCACATAGTAGGTGGCTACTTGTTTCATAAACATAGTCTGTTAACTCTCATTTGCCTGGAAATTCACACTTCTAGAATATTATGACTAAAAATATCAGAAATGATATAGGTCAGACTGCAAACCAGAGAGGGGAAGCAACTTTCCCAAGGCCGCACAGCACGCTAGCAGCCCATCCGGGACTGGAATTGCTGACTCTCAGTGCTGGGCTTCTTCCAGCTCCTGCTCACATCTGCTGAGACTGTGGAGCAGCAATTTTACTAGCATGGAAAGACAATTTGTTCTCCCCTAAAAATACCTGAAAAGTACGAGACGGATGAAGCTGCCCCAATGTTTATAAATGCGCTAACACTACGTTATCGGCACACGAAGTGCAGAAGCCTGAACCGAGAAAGAAGGCTCCACCCACCAGTGAGTGACAGTCCCATCGCGCATGCCCATGGCACCCACGACCCCATGGGAAATCCCGTGCAGGAGGCCGCAGAAAGTGAGTTTCAGAAACCTTCTCTATCTCAACTTCGCAGCAGCAGGAGCAGAAGGCAAAACCTGCAGTCTTGTAACGACCCAGCGTCTTTCACAGAAAATCACCAACTGCTTTTACTCGAAGGGGAAAACGGGCCACTTCTCATGTAGAATTTGACAGGTTCTGACATAGGAAAGAAAATGTGCTATAGACTAAGAAGGAGAAAGCACACAATTTAGGGCAATTCTACGGTGTCTAACCAGAGATGGACACTTTCAGCTCATTCTTTAAATCCACCTACAAACCATGCGGGGCAGATACGATTTTTATTCTCAAAGCCCAACTCTGCGCCTGCTCCACAGATGTCTGCTGCTAGCAAACCCCATTCTTTAGTGGGGCCTGTTCAGCACACTGGGTGGGAGAAGAGAGCCACCCTGCCCAGTGGCATCCACCGACCAAGTGTGACCTGCTTGAGGGAGGAAGGAGTCAGGCGCAGTGCCACCTGCCAAGGTTTCTCCTGCCGAGACAGGTTATGTCCTAGACTCAGAGGGCATTCAGAGCCTCTCACAGCTAGCCCAGCCCATCCACCCTGCCTTGTGGGAGACAGTGCTGAGGTTCCGTGCAGAGGGCACAGGCTTCGAGTCTGCAGACCTGGGTTCAAATCCTACCTCTAGTCCTTATTCCCTATTCATCTTTCCCGTGTCCTTTTGAGCCTCAGTTTCCTTATCTGTGAAATGGACATAATACTGCCTGACTTGCAGGGTGGTGTGATGACAAAATAAGATGAAAGATGCAAAATAATTTGCTTCGTCCTTGGCACATAGTAGATGCTTAATAAATGATACTGTTTTGTTGTATATGAATTATATCTCAATAAATAAATAAATGTTGCTTTATCCCCTCACTCCCCTCCCCTCTCGGAAGAATAATGACCCCACCCCCAAACATGCCCACGTGCTGATGATCCCTGGGACCTAAGAATATGTTACCTTACATGGCAAAAAGGGACTTCGCAAATGTGATAAACCTTGAGATGGGAGATTATCTCAATCTAATTTGACTTGAGGGGTGGGGCCATCTGGTAGAAGGAGACAGAGAGATGAGATAAAAGGAAAGATTCAAAGTGTGCGAGACCTCGACTACCATTGCTGGATTTGAAGACAGAGGAAGGTGGGCATGAGTCCAGGATGTGGGGGTCTAGAAGCTGGGGATACCCTCAGCTGGCAGCCAGCAAGGAAACGAGGCCCTCTGTCCTGTAATCGCAAGTCCCGAATTCTGTCCACGTTCCCAAGCCAGTGAAGAAACAGATCCTCCCCAGAAACCCCCCAAAAGAACAGCAGCCCTGCCATGTCTTTATTTCAGCCCTGTGAGACCTGCATCTGATTTATGGCCCACAGGACTGCAAGATAATAAATGTTGTGTCATTTTAAGCTGCTAAGTGTGTGGTGATTTGTTAAAGCAATAATGGAAAGCTAATACACCTTCTCCTCTGCCCAAACTCTCAATGCAAACTGTGTCCCAGGCACAGGAGAGACGCATCATTTCCCAAACCTATCCCTGTCTTTAGCATCTCTGTCCACGCAGATGCCTGCCTCAGTGTTTCTCCTGCACCTGGAGAACTCTTATTCACTCTTCAAAACCCATCATGCCACTGACCCACTCTCCACAGAACTCCAATACTGATGGCTCTGTGGGTGCTGGGCCAGAGTCAGGCCCAAATGACTGATGCCTGGTGGTATTTATACTCACTTCCCAGTGTCGTGAGAGTCAGACTTCTCCCACCTTCCTACTTCTCAGAGGACACGGTCTCCTTCCTTTGAACCTCTGCCACTCTATCAGGCGCCGCAGCCCTGCCTGGCCTGCTCACGTGTTTAGCTGGCCTGCAGAGTCTAGGCCTGCTATGCCAAGGTGAGTGAATTGAATCCAAGGCCTGGGCATCAGCAGCCCAGGGACCAGCAGACCTTTGCCACACTCTCCAACATCAGCTCCAGCACAAATAAAGAAGATACTTCGCTCTCTATTCGCCTGACTCTCGGGTACCTGTTTCCTTCCCCTGGTTCCTAATTCAAGTGTGGGGGCAGGGGATTGAATGTGTTACTTTTTGGCTCCCGCAAACCCCAACAGCGATGCCTGAGCAGGTGTAGGGTGAGAACCCACTTCCTGCCATCTCACCGCGGCCACCCCGCTCCCAGCGGCACCCGAACCGTCGTAGACGCCTCTTACCTGCTCTCCTTGCAGCCAGAGCCGCCGTGCCTGCTTCCCCTGCGCGCAGGCAACTTCCCAGGGCACAGTGGCTCCTGCTGAAACAAGAAAGGGGCCGTCCCTGCACCTGGCATCCTGGGTGGCTCCAGCCTCCCTTGCTGCTTCCTCTCTTTAGATGCCAAGGCCACGGTGTCCCACAAGCTCCCTCCCGGTTCCCTAACTGCGTGGCCTTGCCCCTGCACCTGGGCCCCTGCATGCCGGCCCCTCGCCCTCTGTGTCCTCCCTGTCTCTGTCTGGTGAATCTGTGCGTCTTCTAGGAACCACCCAGAGGTGGCCCTGCAGACCCAACCTCCTGCCCGCTCCCCCTCAGGGTAGGGGTGTCCCCTCTGCCCAACAGCAGCCTCCACCCGTGGTAGTCCGCAGGGCCGCACGTGCAAGCCCAGGGCCGGTCTCTCTGCTCTGGATCCCTCAGGGCACCTCAGCCCGGTCACAGAGCAAGATGTGCCCCCAACTCTGCGTCATATGGGGAACCTCAAAGGCTCACAAGCCTGACATGAACAAGTCCAGGTTCATGAGCTCCCCCTGCAAACCCGACTCCTTCTGGTTGAGCTGGACACTGAAAGCCATTTATACCAGCAAGGCCACCCAGCCATTGGTTCAGGGACACTGACATGCCACAGCACCTGAGTGCCTGCTTCTGGATGCTTCTAAAGACCCCGTGAAGGGCAGAGGAGACTCATCAGCTGTGTTGTCTTTGGCTCCTCCAAAATCAAACCTATTTGCTCTTGAATGGGGAGCCGGAGAGCACCCTCATGGGCCCCAGGCTGGACCCAGACCACCGCGGTTACGAACCACTCCTCCCCCTGGATCGGCCTCGTGTCCTCGTCAAACATGGCCGGCGCCACCCAGCAGAGCCTGAACGTGTCCTAAGAAAAAGAAGGATCCCGCGCAGTCTCCACAGTCCCTCTGCCTGCCCCCCCAGGCTCGGCACCCCGTCTCAGCCTCTCACCCGGCCCCCCGCCCCCGCCCGGCCTCGCTCCCTCCCTCCCTCCTTCCCTTCCAGGCCGGGTGTTTACTTTCCGAACCGCGGAATCCTTCCCAAGCCTCTGACATTTACTCTTCGGAATTAGAAATTGTTCTCTTTCCCGGAGAAGAACTGGTGGGTAAGATTTCCCCGGGGTTCGTCCTGCCCTTCTGGGGGTGACGCGCTGGGGGCAGAGCTGGCTTACGTCGGCCCAGCACCGCCGTTACTAGGCGCCCCCTGTGCGCCGGGCCCTTCTCGTTCACTCCCATTCAATCTAGGCAAGAACCGGGGGGCGGGGGGCGGGGGTACCACTGAGCACCTCAGATGAATGACCCCGTGCTTGGGGCAGTTACATAACAAGTCAGAGGGCACAGGGCAAGTGAGAGGGGGCCCAGGGATGAGACCACACCCCTCGGACTCCGAAGTCCGTGTCCTCCCCCTGGGCCGTGCCTCCAAGGGCCGTGGGCACTGGCACAGTGGAGGACCTGCAGCTGTGGGGCAGACCAAGCGTTCGGGAGTGGCCGTGCCAGAGTTAGGTCACTTCAAAAGCCAGGACACCAAGGAAGGAACAGCACATCGTCACTGAGGGGACAGTGGGTGACACTGGGTCGGGGCTCAAGTCCGGGAGCAGGCAGGGACCAGCCCAGCTGCAGGGACAGGCTTGGCCTGCGTGGGCCAGGGCTCCGTGTTACAGGTGACCGAGGGCCCAGCTCACCCGGCTGAGGTGAAGACGAAATGCGTTGGCTCATCTGAGTGGTGGGTCCAAGGGCGAGGCGAGGGCGGGTGGGAGGAGGGGCGGCTCCTGAGCAGGCAGAAAGGGGGAGGGGAAGGTGGAGGAGAGGACACGGAGGGCAAGACGACGAAGGAGAGGGAGAATGAGGAGGAGGAAGAACCGGAGCTAACAGATCTCAAGGAAGAACATGAACTTGGGGTACGTGTGGGCACAGCTCGAGCATCTTACAGGCACTAGCTCACTGGCCCCCCCCAATAATGGCATGAGAGACCTCTCGTTTATAAGAAACTGAGGCTCTGAGAAGTTAACTAATTCATCCAGAGTCAAGGCCAAGGCAGGGTTGTGACCAAGGTAGCCTGGCTTCCGGGTTGGGGGCTTAACCACTGCACAGCACAGCCCTCCTGCAGGACGGTGTCGGCCTCAGCCGCAAAGCTGGGCGGCTCCCAGCAGGCCGGGAGGGGCCCTGGGGTGCTCCTACACAGGGAGGGGCTGGCTGGGAAAAGCACAGGGCAACGACCGACCGTGCGAGGGCAGGAGTAGGCGGTGTCCGGGAGGGCCAGTGAGGGCCGGGTGCGGGCAGGGCAATGGGGGCCAGAGGGGCTGCCCGGTGAGTGCTTGGTGATGTCCCCTTGCCAGTTGCCTTCGTGCTGGTTGAACAAGTGGTGAGCGTGGGCCGGGCCTCGTTGATGATACACCGCCGGCCTCTGAAGGGGCTCCTGGGCGGGGGGCTTCCTCCCACAATGCTCCTCGCCCTCAAAAAGGAGGCAGCCGGTGACTGGCTCTGCGCAGCCTCCCCGTCGTTCCCGCCAGAACAGGCCTGGCTGCTGGGACAGTGTCTCAGCCGGCTCTGCTCGGGATGGACGGAAGCACCGAGCGGCCTGTAGCCCTGCCACCATGTCCCCCTCCAATACAGAAGGCTAGGGCATCCCCGGGGACCCAGCAAGAGTCAGGGACACAGCCATCTCCCTTGGGTCGTGTTCTGGACATTTGGCAGAAAAGCCAGTGGACTGCAGGTAAGATGGATGGGGCCATTTACAGGGCAATTGACTTTGTCAGGGAAGGAGACAGACGTATAAACCATCCTTCCCGCGCTGTCCCCAAGTGGTAGTGGTGGGGGAGGGGAGGCAGAGAGCAGAGCTGGCCCTGGAGAGGGCAGGAGTGCAGAGCCACTGGCATTCGTCCTACCTGTCATCCGCCAGGGGACTCCAGGGGGCTCTCGATCTGCAAAGACCAGTAAGATCCATCAGACCAATGACATCATTTTCCTCAGCTTCCAAATGACCAACGTAGCTATGCTGCTGGGTCTGGCTGCCTTTTCTTGCCTGGCCTTGCTCTAACCCAGAACCTTCACCAATGAAATAAAAAAAATAAAGATCTTGATTCCACCGTCCCGGGAGCCCCTGCCAGTTCTCTGGGCTCCAGCCAAATCAAACAACCTGCAGTTCATTTGTTGCTCATTTCTCCTTTCATTCACAAACATTAATTGAGAATCTATTATATGCTAGGCTCTGTCTGTTGGTGTTAGGTGTGCAGAGCTGACCAAGTCAGGGACAACTGCCCCAGCCCCAGGAAGGAGACAGATGTTACACAAGTACAAACTGTCCCCCACTATAAACTTCCCACCAACGTGCATTTGTTCTGCTGTTCCCTTTGCCTAATCAATCCAGTCATTGATCTGTCTATCACCTATGCCTGTAATTCTGGACACATGGCTGTAACTGGGGAAACAATGACCAAGTCCTGGGGCGCCATCTCAGTGACGGCCCCGACACCTATGCACCATCCTTCATCCCTCCCCGTCCCTCACTCTCCTGGAAATCAAGGCCTGTTAACTCTAAATCTTGATCTCCACTAAAAGCCACTTCTATCCCCTCTGCCTCAGTTTCCCTCCCCGCACTCTCTCCTGGGGCACTGGGTCGGCCTCTCTCCTCGTCTCACCGCCTCTGTCTGTCCCTCTCCAATCCAGCCCCTGCATGGGAGCCAGAGGGCCTTCCAAATGCATAGTCTGACCATGAGGTTCTTCTGCTCAAACGCTTTCACTGGAAACCCAGTGGACTCAGTGCTTCGCAAAGTCCCCCACATGGCACCGAGGCCGCCGAGAACCCAGCTCCCATTCGCCTCCCTGCCCTTGAATCTTCTGTCTCCCCATCCCAGGACCTACTGTACCAGCAGAAACCACTGGAGGGCCCCAGTGCGCCAGCTGCTCTCCTGCAGGCCTGGCACCTGCCGGCTCCTCAGCCTGGCACACTCTCCCCCTCCCCATCGCTCACTTCTTACTTTTTCAAGCTCACGCACAGTCGTCACCTCCCCGGGAAGGTTTCTCTCCTTCGACCAGGCTGGGTTAAATCCTCCCCCATGCTCTCACAGCTCTACACCGCCAGTCAGCAGGCTTTCCTCCAGGCGTGATGCTAGGCCCAGGCTCCTTCCACGTCGTGACTCCAAGGCCTCAGATTTCCCTGCTTCCAGAGGGCAGAGAGTGCAGAAGGCACGCCTGCTTTTTAATCACCTTGGCCTAGAAGTGACGCTCACATCCCTTCTCCCAACCCACTGGTGAGAACTGATCACATGGCTCCACTAGCTGCAAGGGAGTCTGGGAACGTGACCCCGCCTGGGTGGCCCCGTCCCGGCGGCGTCTGTGCAGAGCCAGCCCCTCTCAGTCATCACCACCTGCTCCTCTCACCGACTTCCGGGGCTGCTATAACACGATACAACAAACTGGGTGGCTTAGACCAACACCAGCGTACTGACTTACAGTTCCGGGGGCCAGAAGTTCCACAGCGAGGGGTCAGCCGGGCCAAGCTCCCTCTGAAGTCACCGGAAAAGAGTCTGTCCCGGGCTTCTGTCCTGGCATCTGGGGGCCTCGGGCACTCATTGGCGTCATCTTCTCCCTGTGTCTGTCCAAGTGTTCCTGTTTCATAAGGACGCCAGTCACATTGGATTAGGGCCGATTCTAATGAACGTGTTTTTCATAAGGAACACAATTCGACTTAGGACAATCCTCAGCTCCACGTGATTTGTGAGCCTCGGCCATGTTTACCATCATTGTCAACTACACTCGGGGGCCTGGAGGCAGGCGGAGCAGAGTCAAGTCCTTCTTTCCGTGGGAGCGACTATCCCGAGGAGGAAGCCAGCACACCAAGGGGGAGGGGAAGGGGGACAGGAAGGCGCTGAGGATGACGGCCGCTCAAAACACGCCCTTTCCAGCTGGTCTTTAACGTGGCAGATTTTGGAATGTGATGCACAGACAGAAAAGAGCCTCAATTGAAATGGAAATGTGTTATGATGGGTAAAACGGGAGAAAATGGAAACTGCATTTCCTTTCAAGACATGTTTTATGTCATTCCTGAAAGGATAGCTCCTAATAAAAGCAGCCCTGATGCTAATTGAGATGATAGAGATGAGAGAGCACCGAGCTCGGGGTGGAAAGATGCCAACAGGAATTGTGGCTGCTCGCTGTAAATCTGGGGGTTGCAGCCCAGAAGCAAGGGTCTCACGCTGACGATGGGGAGCCTGGAAGAGTAGGAGCCTCACTGGCACTGACCTGCCAAGTGACGCTGGGGAGGTCACTTAGGGACTCCAAGCCTCCCTTTCCTCACCTGCATCTGTGCCCATAATGACCCCAAACCTAAAAGGCCTCAGGATGGACCACATGACAGTGCAGGGGACAAAGAGACCCCAGGGACTTAGCGACATTGCAATAACCTGGAGGCGGTCAGATGTGTCACTTCCACGGGCGTTAGCTGCAGGTTCACCGCGGCCCTGCGGGAGGCCCCAGGGCTCCCCTCCGACATCGCCACCCAGCAGGCAGCTGTCCTGCAGGCAGTGATTCAGGGCCTCTTCCTGACAACCCCTGGCGAGTCCGTGGGTCGTTCCGTGGGGGATGTGGGGTCAGGAGACTGATCCGCAAGAACCACTCTTGCATTTCTTCACATGGGCTAGCTCATCTGTCCCTCACAGCGAACCCGCACTATCCCCATTGCACAAATGAGGAACCTGAGGCTGCAAGGTCAAGGGAACATGCCCAAGTCACACAGCGGGGGAGTGGCGGGCCAGGGCTCCAACCCAGACCAGCCGGCCCCAAAGCCGGTCCTCGTTCAGGTTCACAGCGGAGCCCCTGGTGAGTGGGCGTCTCCCCTCCAGCCTGTACACTGCTTCAGGGTGGCAGCTCTGCGTCTGTCACCTGAGTCCCTGTTGTGCTGGTTCCCAAACCCCAGGCCAAGGAACCCCTGCATCGTCCTGCCCTGGAAGCTCATTAAAGATGCAGAGTCCTGGGCCCACTCACAGCTGCTGCATCAGCATCTCTGGGGGTGGGGGCCCCACATCTGCAGTTTTTAAAACTTCCCAGGGGAGCATGTCCAAGGACCACTGCCCTAAAACCCTAAGCGCCTCTCTCTGACTATGTGTTCAGGGGGGTCGGGGGGCACGGTGCTGGGCGATTCAGTCAAACCTCATGGCAGCCCTGAGAGGTCTGTGCTGTCACACCCCCATTTTATAGACAAGGGAGCTGAGGCGTGGGCTGGTTGAGTGATTTGCCCAATGTCACGCAGTGGTGAGCTGGCATGGAGCCCCATGACAATGTCAGACACAAGCCAGAGTCAGTCCCTCTGACCCCCACTGTAATGCTGGCACGCCTGCTCCACATGGTGAGAATGACAGCACGCACCCCACGTACACCGCCGCTGTGCCACACACCCTGCCGCCTGTCCCACGGACTCTCCGGGTATCACCATCCACCCCATTCACATCCAGAAGGGCTAAGTGACCTGCCCGATGTCACACAGATGGTACTCTCCAGAGCAAAGGTTTGAACTTCCCCTCACATCACAGCCCCACAAGCCTCCGTTCCTCTCCAGGCATGGAGCCCACTAGCTCTTCACAGATAAAGGTAAGTAACGTTTACTGAGCACTTACTAAGTGTCAGGCACAGAGAGCCTAACTCAGTGCCTGGCACACAGTCAGCACTCAAAACACATCTATTGGTCGACTTACTTCTCATATGTGAACTCATTTAAGGCCCCAGAGAAGTACACAAGTGGATCTAGTTCCCATTTTACAGGAAGGGAGACTGAGGCTCAGAGAGGTTAAGTGATTGGAAGAGGAGAGTCAGTGTTTGACCGAATCAGAGCTGGCTGGTTTACAGGACACTGTCCACAGTAGACTGGCCTCTCCCTGGCTCCCAGGGCATGGAGTTGCAGCAAGGACTGTGTAAACATAGAATTGATCCCATGGCTCAGAGCCTTGCAGACCAGCGGTGGCCCCGTGGCTTTGCTGAGACCTGAGGCCAGGCGCCACCAGGGGCCAGCTGGGTGAGGAATCCAGTTATAGCCGAAAGGCTATTTTAATGCCTCACATAGACTCAAGAGCTGCAACTGTGATGCTGTGCTGTTTGCTTCAATCATTGGTTCACCCCCCAGAATGCCCCCAACCCAGGCTGGCAGCCCCGTCCAGTCAGGCCCAAGGCCCTGCCACAGCATTTCCCTCCAGGCCTCAGCTGGCCATGCCTCCCAACCTCTGCGGGGGTACAGACCACTGCCCTGCACTGCGCAACTGACCTGATCAGTAACTCTCTTCTCCAGAGCCGAACTTGGCCTCTTGGAGGCTCCTTTTGAAGGTCCCAGTTCTCCAACCAGAGACAACACCGAACAAGTGGAATCACCCACCCAGCAGCCTTCAGCTTCAACCACACCAATAGCACCAGCGCTAATACGCACTGGCATTTACTGGGTGAGTGTCCCCTGCCCATCAGGCTCCATACAGAGGGATTCGCTGATCATCTCACGGAGCCTCATGACAATCCGAGAGGTAGGGGCTGTCATTATCCAATTGTCTACCTGGCGAAACTGAGGCTCATCGAGGCAGAAGATCACACAACATGACTTCTCAATAAACAGTAGCTGGTTGCATCTCCCTTCTCCCTCCCCATCCCTTGGATCCAAGCTGACCCATTGTTGGGTTCTATTTCTAAATCCTAAAATCCTGGAATGGCCCTCGGGCTGTGGAATGGACCAAACCTGAAACCTCGTCCAGCCCTGCACGCTCTTCATGTGCCATGATGAACGTCGTCGTGATGTAAGCCATGGTGAGCTGTGGTTTGATTGACTTGGAGTCTGAGCATCAATATAGACAGTCACAATAAGGTACAGGACTGATGTGACTGTTAAAAGAGATTGTCAACGAAGTAGGCACAGAGCCAGGAGACAGTGGGAATACCACACAGTCCTGAACTCTCACGCTAAGGCCACCTCCCTCTGCTTCCCGTTCTGCGGCTCTGAAAACACACGTTCCACTGGTCACCCTGTGTCCCGACCCTCTGATGCAGAGATGATCAGACCCACGTTGTGCAGGTGAGGAAATGATCCTCAGAGAAGTGAAGTCACTCAGCTACGATGGCTCAGCTAGTGAGGGCCAGAGCCGGAGTGGATCGAGTCGTCCGGTGCCCAACTCAGCGGGCTTTTCCCTGCACCTGGAACCCATATTGCTGAAAATTAAACAACTCAATTGTGTGGGTTACAGAATGCCACCAGAATTCACGCACCAGACAAGCCCCTCCTCTTCTCCAAGAAGAGCAGATGAAAGGTGGAAACTGAGGCAGAAGCTCTGGACAAAATAGTCTCAAGAGGGTGGAGGCTCCTATTTGAAGGGTCAATGGGAAAATGAAGAAACGAGAATCATGGCCGCATTGCTCCAACCTGGTTCGTGGGCACCGACCACAGGCCATGGTCCCGGGGCGGTGGGCTGAACCCCGCGCCCGGGCCAGCTGCAAGCCCACTTGGGGGGTCACATGGGAAGGCAGGGGAAGAGGTGACCGAGACGGTGTCTGCCCATGCCTGGGACGGCCCACCCACCGGCCTTCCTGGAATAGGGGTGAGCATTTTCCCAAAAGAAAAAGTGTTTTGGCTCTTTGTGCCCTGAAAACATTAATCATTCTCTTTTTATGTCAAGGCTCAAAGGGCCAAGTTTAATTCAGAGACGGCTTTAGCTTGGTTATTAGACAGGAGTGAGGTCAGCAAGGACTAATGGGGACTACAGTCCCTCCGTGTGCCTGGTCACAGCTGCTGCCAAGAGAGGGCGTTAGCAGCCAGGGTCTGTCCCACATGGGTGGGGGCACGAGGGAGTCCGGGCTGATGCTCTGCTCTGGATTCTTCCTTCCCCCACGGGCTGCAGTAAATCTGGTCTGACATGCCCAAATCCCAACCAGTGGGAGCCCACAGAACAAAGTCAGTTAAGGATTCCTCTAACCCCAGGTGACAGATGCACCCTCACTGGGGACAGCAAAGGAATCACAATGGCTTCAGCTCTCTCTAGAAGTAGAGAGTCTGAGCGACTGCCTGACTGTGGGGGTCAAACTTCACCGTTCAAATGCCTTCAAGTCTTCCTGCAGCCCGACTGGAGACACAGAACTTCCTCCATGGCCTGCAAGGCCCTGCCAGGCCTGGGCCCAGCCTTGCTCCAGCCTCACCTCTCACCAAACCCCCTCACTACCTCTGCTCCAGCCACACTTGTCTCCTGGTCCTGCTGATATGCCCACCCCAGGGCCTTTGCACATGCTGTTTGCCCAGAATGCCTTTTTTTCTTCCCTCCTACCTGAGAAACCCCTATTCCTTACTTCTTCCAAGAAGTCTTCCTGGACCACTGCTGCAGCTGTACCTGTACATGCATTAAATGATTGATTTTTTTTTTAATGTTGTCTGCTCCCACTATACACTAAGCCCTAGGAGAGCGGGGACTATATCTGATTCTTCTCTGTGTTATATCCCCCACACTTAGCACAGGGTCTGTCACTGAGTGACTAGCCAATAAATATTGAGCGAATGAATGACTTTACCCAGAGACGGGTAAAGCTCTGTCAGGATAAACATTAACTAATTATCTAAATGTCCAAGTGGGCTTACCAGCTTGAAAGAGCCCAGCGCTCACAGTGATGCAGAGGGTACTTGGGGAGACCCGAAGCAAGGCAATACAAGGGCTGCATGTCAGTGCCAAGGTGAGACACGGAGGGGAAGGAGGTCCTGAGGGAGAGAAGAGAGAGAGGACGCTAGGGGCCCACCTCCTCCCGCCCCCCACTGCCAGCTCCACCTCAATTCCCAGAAACACTCCCCTCATCTACATTCCTGAACTATGTGGTGAATCTGCCAGTGCTCCCCTCAATAGCGTCTCCCCATCTTCCTTCAGTAATTGAACCTCAAATTCCAGCTTTGTACCTGGTTGTTCAGACTCCATTTCCCAAGGCTGAGAAAACCTTCACCTCAGCCCCTTCCCACTGCCTTGAGTTGGGCACAGAGCCAGGGGTGGGGAAGGAAGGGACATTGATGGCACCACCAATGGGGATAATGGTCATGAACAGCTATCTGTTTGTCCACCCACCCACCAATCACACCCAGGAGAAAACCCACCAGGCCAGTGGGCTCGGGGACTCGAGGCCTCCTGATTGCAGGACACACTCCGCCCCGCTCCCCACCAGGCCTAGTGGACTCATCAAACAAATCCAACATTTACAAAAGGGGGGTACGGAGTGGGGGATTCAGCGGACACTTTCCTGAAATCCAGTAGCAATAAAAGAGACAAATGGGCTAGCTCGCTCCAGATAACCAGCGCCAGAGAAGTAATTATCCCACTTCTGGTCCTCAGCAAGGATGCTGGTGGCAGAGGCACCTGCCCAGGTAATTTATCTGCCTCAGATTGATAGACTCCTCGGGAGCCCCTTGTACAAAGTCTCCCCTCCAGTTCACTCGAGACAATGTTATTTAGATTTTGTCAAGATTATTGCTCTGTTCTGCAATATTTGAGTGGGGCGGCAGGCACTCAACATGTGGCACAACTGAATATTGATTTGCTAGTGCTAACTCATCCAGGAGGAAAACCACAACAAATGAGACCTCCCTCAGCCCCTTCCACTGCCCGAGACCTCCCAGGGCTTCAGTTGCCCCTGTGAGTCCCTGAGCTGCTGGCGTCACATCACGCGCACAGAAAGCCCAGTTGCATGAACGTAAGGAGTAAGGCCATATTGTACAGGAAGTATCGCAAGCCTCAGTTTCCTCATCTGTAAAACGGGAATCAGAGTGTGGGCCGACAAGGGCTCTCATTGCCTCTATTGTTTGAGACCTTTTAAATGACCATGTATTTCTCTTGTGTGAGGAAAACTAAGCACAGTGAAATGTGAATGAAATGAAGACAGGAGTAGCCACCTCATTGGTTTGCAGTGAGAGCTGTTAGATGAAGCTCAAGTCCGCCCGCAGCACAGGGCCGGGCACACGCTGAGCACGCAATGACTGCAGCTGCCCAGCCTCCCCAGTTACTGTGGCTGATGATGGTTTTTGCTGTTGAAAATCAAGGTTGTTGAAATGGTGTTGGCTGTGTGACTTCGAACAGGTAGGATAACCTCTCTGATTCATCTATAAAATCAGAATGACACCATCTTCCAGCCTAGAGGCAAGGAGGATGGACCGAAAGAACTTTTCATGCCATTTCCAGTCCTGAAACTCCTTTAGTGTCACTTCAGTGGCATCCTGTTTTTTCTTGAGTTAAAAGCAGAATTATTTGGTCTCTAATGCCTCACGGGGTCCAGCCCTGCCATCTCTCCTGGTCAGTTCACAGAACAATCCCCCTCTCTACCTGAGCTCTAGCGTCTGGCCTTTCTTCAGTCTCTTGACCACGCCACGCTCAGTCGGAACAGCACCTTTGTCTATGCAGTTCCCTCCCCCATGACGGCTGTCCCTGACGGCCTCGCCACCATCCAGCCCAGCTGCACTTGGTGCCCAGGGACCCAAACCCATTCTCCTGCAGGAAAACGAACAAAAGGAAAACTATCACTGCAATATGGGTTCAGGGAGTCCCCCAAACAGCAGAGGTATAAGCAAGGAGGATAGTGTGGGGATGAAATAAGGGCAGGGTGTGTGCCTAGTGGGGTTCTGGAGAACCCTAAAGGGCATTGCTCACCCCTCACCCAGTTCTGCTCTGGGTGTAGCTGGCACTTGTTTTCATGAATGCCTTTGTGTGGTAGCATCAAAGCATCTCGTTAACATGTTACCCCGTGCTTTTAGGAAGCGGACAGAGTAGCTGTCCTCCTCCTGCCCCTCAGCTACCCTTCAGTCTGTACTCAAGCCCCATCCGGCTGTCCCTGAGAGAGTCAAAGATAAACACAGCCGGACATTAGTTACGGCAGTGAGAACAGAATTTATTCTGTGGCTACTGACAGTAGCGGAAAGAGCTGAGCTCCATTCTGATCTGTGCAGAGATAACTGGGCGTTTTTAAAGGGAGAATGATGGAGGGGGAGGGGCAACGGCAGGGGCCCAAGCAGAGTCAGGGAAGTGAAAAATTACAACACGGGGGACGAGAGTTTGGTCCACATGAGATCCATATGGGCCCTGATTAAAGTGAGGCTCCCCTCTCCCACAGAGCCTGGGAGACCGCAGTCCTGACCTCAGGTGTTGGCTAGAACAGTGACTTATATTGGCCGACTTGAGTTTTCTCAGGCAGGCTCTTTAAGAGGGGCTAGGGATGTGACCTGGAGCTGTTAGAAACTGTGTTAGTGTTTGTTCAAGTCTTTATAAGTCAAAGTGAGTCCTAGTCAAGAAAAGGGCTCAGAGGAGCCTGGCTAGAGTTTGGTCAAAGAAAGGCTAAGAGACCAAGAGCACGTCCTCATTCTGGGCCAGTTCATTTTGCTAAATTTTCTGTAGTATCTGCTTTTTCTTCAAAACTTTTCTCTGTGAGAGAGCCAACAATGCCAGCTTCCCTTGGAACACCCAGGTCTTATTCATCTTAGTTCTCCCACAGTGCCTGGCTCCTAGTAGGAACTTGGGAAAACACTGGTTGAATTGGACAGAACATGAAACAGAAATTGAGCGTGTTTTTAAGAGCTGCACTGGAGCATGAAAGAAACATGTGAAAAGAAAATGGGAAGAAGGAAATTGGAGATTGCAAGAATGGTGACTTTTGTTTTACTGTGAAATGAAGCAAAGGTAGTGAGAGAGGTTTGCTATTGACTTGCTTTTATTTGGGGGGATTAGAGAATTAAATGTTGTGTTTGTACACTAATTGGAATGATCTGGAAGCAATGGAAACACTGATGATGTATGCAAGACGAGAAGGGATCTGAGGCACAAATGGCCTTAGATAGGGGATGGAGAGTTCATGCAATCAGAGGGGCTCAATGCATGAAGAATTTCCCTAAGTTTCCCAATACAGGTGCACATCTTCCAGATAGTTATCTGTGTACAGACTATTATGAGAATCTTTATTATGCTGTTCATATTTTTCAGCAACCTACTGTCTGTATTCGAAAATGTATCATGGACATTCTCCAAAGTCAGAGCATTGAGGCCAAGTTCAATCACTATAATGGCTGCTTAGTATTCAATGGTGTGGAAGTGCCATAATTTAGGTAACCAATCTCTTACTGATGGACATTTAGATTTGTCCAATTTTGCTATTACAAATAGCAGTGTAGTGAAGATCTTTATGTAGCTTTGTATTCTGGAGTATTTCAGAATGATTGACTCTTAGAAGTTAAATCGCTGCGACAAAGGGTATGTGCATCTGGAATTTTGATAGACGCTGCACAAGTGTCCTCTGCTAAGGTTATCCCAATGAACATCCCATCGGCAGGAAGTGGGAGAGAGAGGGAGTGTGACACTAAGGGGTTGGTTAGAGTTTGGGCTTCTAGCAGACTTGCTTAAAAATGGCTCAGCCTTAAAGTGATGTCAAAACCATAACCGATAAACCACTGCACCCTTGTCTCCAAGCGACAGCCATGTGCTTCCCCGGGCTTGTCTGGGTTGCTGGAGAGGTAGAGGACTGGGTCAGAGGAGGGCAGAAAAGGGGACCTGGAGTACAGATCTGGGGAGCTTTGGGGTTCTCTGGGGCAGGGTCGCGGGCAAGGGGCCCAGCCTCTCACTGCCCCAGCACAACGAATGGGGTTGTGCCGCTCCAAGGAGGTAACGACACGAAAATGAGATTGTAAATGTCTGGGCAGTCCACTGACAGTTACCTGCCTCTTCCTGCTTCCTAACGAAACCTATCTCATCAGGACCACAAGGTCAGGGGCAACGCTTTCCCCACCTAGAAGCAGTTCAGTGTGCCGCCCCCTCTGCAGGCCGTCATGTGACGCTGTTCTCACCAATGAGACGGGAGCGGAGGGTACCGCGGGGCATTCTGGGAAAGCTCCGGGCGGGCCGGAACTGGCTGAGCCGCGGGGCGTCGCCCCCTGCCTGTCCTGAGGTCGACCCGAGGCCCAAGCGGAGCAGCCGAACCGTGACCTCAGGGCAGCCTGCACGTGCGGAGGACATCAGGGGAAACAGAGGAGCCTGGGCCCCGAGGTCCGCCGGGGAGGAGGAGCCTGCACCAGCCCCCGACTCCGACTCCGGCGGTGAGAAGAGCAAACAAGCCTGGTTCGTACATGCCTCTGCCGGTCTGGTTCCTCCTGCTGGTGAAATGCTCTCCCTGACTGTATGAGTGGCAGGTGTGGGGGGTGGGGGGGACACCAGATTGGACTTCAGGACACCTGGCGCCCGCCCTCTTCACCACGGGCCAGTTGTGTGAGGGACCCCAAAGGGCTGCGCCTCTCTGAGCCTCATTCCCTCGTTTATAACTAGGACACCAGTCCCAGGGACACTAGCCTCACAGGGGTCAAGGGGGGATAAAACGACATAAGCTCTTCGGAGTCTTCTGTCCTGGGACACAGGGAGACTGGGAGCTGGTCCTCTTCTCTGACTGCTCAGCAGCTGGCCTTGGACAACCCCAGCAGCTCCCTGACCCTCAGTTGTCTCGGGCTTAAATAGGAGCATGGATACACTTTGCCAAGAGTGACATAATTCAAGGGGGAAAGGTTGACAGCGTGTAAGTATTTAGGCTTCAGGATGGTTGATGGTCCCCTCCAGGGGCCACGAGGATGGCGGCTCGTGCGGCCAGCCCAGCCAGCGGGGTCGGGGGCCAGCCCTAGATTGGGAGCCAGGAGCCCCCCCACCACATCCCTCTGCCTGCTTTGGAAAGCCTCTCCTTTCTGGGCCTCCGTTTCCTCCCCTATAAAATGCAGTGTTCTGACTAGACCATGAAGAGCCTCACCATCTTCTCTCATACTCTTGGCATTAACTTTTCTGCTTTCATAGTCCCGGGCAGCAGAGTGGGGGTCAGCAGCCAGTCAGGAGTGTGAAGTGTGGAGAGCCCCAGGCTCCTCGGAGAGAGGGCTCCAGCAGGACCTAGTTGGATGCGCCTACGGAGACACCTTTCCACTTGGGAGGGAGTGGAAGGGACATGGAGACGATGAGACCCCTTTATCTGCTCACTCAGGGCAGGGTGTACTCTGGCGGTGTTTGAATGAGAGAGAAGCATGCCTTGGGGAGTTCACTGTAATTCATCAGCAGCTCTGTGCAGGACAAACTCTTTCTGGGAAGACCTGGGTCATCTTTTAATATTAATGAGCTGTGTGACCTTGAGATAGTCACTTAACCTCTCTGGGTCTCTGTTGCCTTATCTATAAACATAAAGATGTCAACCAGATCTGAAGTATAGGTTTCTAGATTTGGGTAATAGCAATTGTGTGCTCATTAGATTACTGGAAAGATAAGATGAGATCAGCCACACTCTAGATATTACACTTTCCCCCTGTTTCTCTTGATTTCATTTCATGCGTTTGCTTTTCTTGTCTTCTACCCCCAGTGGGGGACATCTGTAGGTTATTGCCATCCAGTACCCTGCTACCCTTTACCAGCAAAGCTGTGCCCAGAATCTCGCCTCTCCCCAGTCTCAACTGACTCAACCTCGCCCCCACATTACCAGATGGTCCCTGGTTGGATTCACCATCCATCACATTGCCTCTCACTGGCTTTCCGGATTGATTCAGGGTTAGGGGTGTGGCCCTTGGACTTCATGGAAGTCGGTCCAGGACTTTCGATCAACTACTGGGGAAGCTTCCTATTCTCTGCTGGACTCCAGTCTGGATCGAAAACCATCTGGCCACCAGGAAGGGAGACCTGAGCACGGCTTTACAGGGCGAGGAGCTGCTGAAAGATGGAGAAGGTTCTGGTGGCATCCCTTGAGCCCCTGTAGCAAAGTCTAACTGAAGGCCCCTCCACTCATCCCTAGGCATTTCAGTGGCATAAGACCAGTAAATCTCTCCTGAGCTTGTGCCAAGTTGCACTGAGGTTCCTGCCACAGGAGACGAAGGAGCCTGATGACTGCCTCCCTCCCAGCATCTACGTCTGGGAGCCGAGACCAGCATGAAACCGTTATCTCAGCTTCTCCCCCAGGGGTGTGAGGCTGATTTATCTCCTGCTGCCCATTCCCTCCATCTTCTTCCCTCCCACAGAGGAAGCTGCAGAAACCACCCATAATGGCATCTCCCAGGGCAAGGGCATATTATTCCCAGACTCTAATGACCTGCACAGCCCTGTCACTGTCTGACCCAGCATCACGCAGTGACCATGAGGGCTGCTGCCTCAGCCCGAAGCGTTCCTGGAGCTGACTTGCCTCCTTCTGGCAGAAGATGGGTTTGAGCTGGGAAGCCGCTGGGGGGAGAAGCCAATTGTACAGAACCCTCTAGAGTCAAGGCTTGGGGAGGGGTCTTAGGAAGGACCTTGTTCTGCCTATATGTGGACTAAGCCCGGAGAGGCCAAGTCACTTGTCCCCAGTCACACAGTGGCCTAGAGGCTATGTTGGGCCTGCAGCCCAGAGCTCCTGATTCTGAGTCTAGTTGCTCCTCTTACTGTGCCATGGAACCCTCCAAGGGCCAGACCCGGCCCCTCCCCTGGGGCCTCCGGGACTTGCTCCTTCCCTTCTTTCTGATTCTCTATGATAGAATCAGTCCTAAGCAGACTGACCAGATGTACCATTTTAAATGGAACAGAAAACAATGGTCCTGTCCCGTTTCAAATGGTCCGTATGGTCAGCCTAGTCTCACTGGGCTAAATTCAAGGTGTCAGTAGGCTGACCATGTGGACCATTTGAAAAGGGACAGTGCCGTTGTGTTCTGACCCCTTTAAAACCAGAGTCTGGTCAGCCTAGCCCTCAGCAACCCCCCTCATAGACTCCTTGCTTTCTCCCAGAGTCAGTACCGACTGAACACCCCGTGATGCGCCAGGTCTTCTCCCGCCAGCCGGTCCTGCATTGGTAGGATGGGCACTGCGGTGTCTGCCGCACTCATTCCCAGGCCCTCAGCTGAGCTCTGAGCTCAGGCACTGCTCCTTTCCTCAGGTCTATGGATGCCCTTCTTCACCCCACGCCACCTGCTCCCCGCCCCAACGATGGATGGCGCTCTGCCTGCGGGCCACACCCGTGTTCTGCCTGTTTAGTTCCTGGAAAGCCTGGACAGACCTTTCTGCCATCTCTCACCTGCCCCCAGTCTCTCTAAATGCTGATTCCTGTTTCCTATCACCTGTGGCTGGGCTGCCCCCAAAGCTTTCTTCTCTGTTTGGGCTGTGGACCCATTCTCCCACTGCTGCATGGTACCCAGAGCATCCTCAGACGATCGTGATGGAACAGGTGAGGGCTGGAAACCAGAGCACCCTGTCACCACCCCCACCCGGCTAACAAGTCATCCAGGCACCAACTCGCATCAACAGCCATGTACTTATCTGAGCACCTACTGTGCGCTGGGCACCTCCTGTGTGCCAGGCACCGTGCTGACAGCTTCCCATAGTCCCTCACCTGCGATCCTCTCAACTGCCTGGAAGGAGGGTTCATCAGCTCTGCCTTCACATGGAGAAACTGAGGATCTGGAGGTTAAGGCACTGCCGCAAAGCCACCCTCCTGACCCAAAACACCCTGGAGGGGACACACAAACCACCCCGTCCTCCCACTGCCGTGTCTGCGGGGATGTGGTTTTCAGGAACCTCCAGGTACAACCCACACTGCCACCCCTTCCCGAATCCTTCCTGGCCCTTGTTTACTGGAATCAATGCCACATAAACATCAGAGATCGTCTCCTGCAACTGCAGGCTGGGGCCACGTGGCTGGCAGACGCGCAGCCCTGCCCCCGAGAGGGCCTTGCTTAGGCGACAGTCACCCACGCGCTGTGTCTGCAGGAGCCCACTCTGGCCTTCGTAGCAACCACGAGAGGGCTTGTTACCCAAACCGACTTGTGGAAGCTGAAAGGCTTCGGAGGAAGGTCTCCGCGCAGGGACTGCCGGACGCAGGCAGAAATGCAAGGCCAACAGCTGTTTGGGTAAAATGCAATGACCGCCGTGAAATTTGAATTAAACTTACATGAATAATTGAACATGAAATTCAAGTGCACTGACTTCCTCATGCTCTGGAAGAAGGGCAGGGCAAGCTCAGCATCCGGTGCAGGGCTCTGGGGGATCTGCCAATCCTCGATACTGAGGGAGCAAAGACGAGTCCCCGAGACTGCCCCCTGATCTCTCCTCTCGGGAAGTCATCTTGTCCCCATTCCCTGCCCTGCTCGGCCCAGTAGGAGGTGGTAGGTGAGAGGGGCAGGTGGGAGGCAGAAAGGAAGCAAGAGTGCTTGAGGCAGGGGAACGTGGTGTCCGGCTGAACCTCGGGTGTAACTCAGCTGCTACGGCCCACGGGCTGTGCGATCCTTAGCCGCTCAGTGCACCTCTTTGCGTTTCAGTTTCCTTATCGGAAAAATAAGTAACTGTAACTACCGTCCTTTTGGAAACGTTGATTTTTTTTTCTCCTGGTCCATCCCTGTCTGCTCAGCCTCCAGCCCTGACATGCTATTCTCACCACCAACCACAGCAGCAGCCCTCAGTTTATTAAACAGCATTGCGGTGGACACCCTAGACACGTTGTCAGAGCTTCTCTCCCAGAAACCTCAGTTTGGAACATGGAGACGGCGTCATTAAGCTGGGGAAGCCAACAGGAAGAGCATGTAGCTCAGGGACAGAGGCCACGGTTTTGGCGTGGCCATGTTGGGTCAGAAATAAGCACGGAAGCCAGCCGGACTATAGCAAGAAGAAGATGAGCAGAGTTACCCTGCAGACCAGACGCAGAGAAAGACAGGGAGCGTCCCTGTCGGGTGACTCCCAGGCCCCAGGACACCTGCCTGTACTGTCTGCATCTGTTGGTGAGCTCCTGCGTGTGAACTGGTTCAAGTTCTCTGTTGCACATGTCGGAAAACTCAACCCAAACTGGCTTAAGCGAAGGGGAATCCACCGATTCAAGTCTCCTTACTGCCTTTAGCCCAGACCTTGCATGTGACCCTCCTCTGGCTCCCTCTAGGCAGCAAGCTCCCCATGACCCCAAAAAGAAGAGTTCAGATAGTGAGGTTCTGTCCAGGTAGACAACGGGATGCATGTGCAAGCTCACGGATCACGCTGCCACTTACTGTTGCTGTTGCTCAGGCAAGTTACTAAGCGCTGACTCCCTGCTTCCTCACCTGCAAAGTGAGAAAAAGTACTGCCTTTACCCTCTGTAGACCTCAGTTTCCCTCTGTCCACTGCAAAAATAAAAGAAAAAAAGAAACAATGTCCATTGGCTGGTCCCTGTCCGTGTTCTCGGCCAGCATGTGAGCCCCACAGGGCAGGGCCAAGCCGTCCTGCTCGGCGCCGTGTCCCAGCGCCCAGCATGCAGAGGCCCTCAGTAAACGCTGCTACGACAGCGCACGAGCAAGACGACCTCCAACCGCCCTTGCTACTCAGCGTGGCTCCGTGCACCAGCCACAGCAGCAGCTCCCAGGAGCTGTTAGAAGTGCAACATTTAGAGCCCCCCACCCAGCCCTCCTGGACTAAGACTGCACCCCCACAACCCCAGGGCAGGTGCATCCAGCCAGGACACAGCTGGGCACAGGCTGAACTGTAGCAAATGTTTGCTAACATCTAAGCTGATGGAGTGCCCTCCTTGGGCCTTGTGTAGGGAAGGAGGGGACAGGGGGGTTAATCTCAGTTCTCCCATCTCTGGGGAGATAGCTCTACATGGCCACATTTCTAGAGAATTGGGGTCCTGCACCCCTTTTGCCCAGGGTTCATTCCTCAGCCGATGGAACCCAGAGGGGAGGAGGCAGAGGATGAGATTGGGAGAGGGGGAGGAAGGAAGAGTTGAGGAGCGAACAGGACCCCTTTCCACCTCCCTTCTCCGAGCACAGCCATCACCCCACTCCCCAGAGGGGAGGAGAGCAACTCAGACAGGCCCTCTCTCTGTGGGGACAGAGCTGGGGTGAGGACAAGAGCAGGGAATGTTGCATCCCCCAGCAGAGAAATGATCCAGGCCATGGCATTCCTCCTCTTGAATGCAAATGAGGGTGCTTGTGACACATTCAGCTGCTCACAGCCCCTGGCCCCCTCTCGCACTCCCCATCTTGATGCCTGACAGCCCTTCATTTCCCTTGGACCCTGTGTTTCAAGTGCATTGTTTTTCTCTTGATCAAGTATAATTCAGTTAGAGCTCGCCGGTGGTTACTGCGTGTCTCCAACGCGTGCTTTTCACTGGAAGATCAATTCCAAGGAAACACTTAAAGCCTGTGCGAGTTAGATCCATTAACAAGTGCTAAGTGGCCAATCGCTCACGGAGGGGGCCTTACACTACGACCCAGAAGCCATAACTCTGCCGGGAGCTCTGGAACAACGAGGCTTTATGAGGCTTTTCTTTTTCCTCTGCCTGAAATTCAAGTTCATTTTGTAGATCAAGGAGGATGACCAAGAGAGCAGCCAGCCAGCCAGGCCTGTGCGGTAGACAGAGGAAGCACTCCCAGATCACTTCCTGGGAAGGGGTCTCTGCTCCCCAAACACGGTCCCTGTGCCTGTGAATCTGTGCCTCCATGAGCTGCTCCTGGTGTGAGTCAGTCCTCTTCACACACGTGTGGGCAGTGGGAGCAGGGGAACCTGGTGTTGCCTCGATGCCACTGTTCCCTGGAAAAGGATGGTCAGGTGGTGGGGTTTTGAATCAGCAGAGACCATTTCTGGAGGAAGAGAGAGGGTCCGGGGGGAGAGGGAGGAGGAGGAGGGACAGAGCACTAATTCCCAGGGCTAAATGGTGGGATTTCTTCCAAAGACTCAGCGATGAAAATAAGGCACAACGACATCAGCTTGCAGCCACTGAGAGCTGGTGTGTCTGTGCCTGACACTGCACTAGTGCTCCACATGCGTTCCTTCAGTGCCGTCTTGTACTGACCCAGTGCGTTAGGTGGTCATTGTGACCTTACTTTATCGATGAGGAAATCGAGGCTCGGCAAGTCCTGTGCCCTGAAACACCCAAGTTGCAAATCAAATTCAGATCCGTCCGATGCCAAAGCCTGAGCACTTCATCATCATACCTCCCTCTTCTACTTGCACACTGCCAAGGATGGGGAGCTCACCACCTCTCAAGACAAACCTCTCAAAGTAGCCCATGCCATCTCTGGACAGCTTTGAATGTTGGAACGTCCTTCCTCCAGGCCGCACTGAGGGCGATGACTTCTTCATGCACGTGGCAGTCGTTCTGTGCTTGGAGATGACACTCTCTTCCCCTCAGAGATGTCCCCTCCCGGGCTTTCTGGTCCCACTCCTGCAGCACTCCTCGTCACACAGCCCCTCTGGCCGAGCTCGGGCTCCCTGCCCCGCGTTGGTGCTGTCTGACAAACCTGGATGCAGTTCCCCGGGGAGGATCTGCCCCCAGGGATGCACTAGGGCCCTGGACAAGTTTCTGATCTCTTCTGCTGACCCTTCCTGAATGAGGAGATGGCTGTGGGGACATGGCGTTGATCATGGACGACTGGGTGAATTCTCCCTTACTCCCCACCCTGTTCACCTGATTCCTTTCAGAAATCTCCCTGCTGAGCTGCAGCTGGAGATCTGAATAAGAGTTTTCAAAACCACTTTATCGAGGTATACTTGACATGAAACAAACTGCATGTATTTAAAATGTACAACTTGATACATTTGATGTATCTATCCTTGCAATCAAGAAAATGAACATACTTGTCCTGAAAAGCCTCCACGTGCTCCTTTACAGTCCCTCTCTCCTGCCCTTCCTTGCCTTCTCACCCATCTCCACCCCCACCCCCATCTCCATCCCGGGACAACCACAGATCTGCTTTCTGTCACTATCACTTAGTTTTTTGTAGAATTTTATGGAAATGAATCAAACAGCAATGTGGGCCTTTGTGCCTGGTGTCAGTGTAATTAGTTTGAGATCCATCCGTGTTGTTGCATGTATCAATAGTTATTTCATTGCTGAGCAGTCCCTCATTATGTGACTGCCAAATTTGTTCATTCATTTGCCTGCTGATGGACATTTGGGCTGTTTCTAGTTTGAGGCTATTACAAAGTTGCTATGAACATTCATGTTCCTTTTGGGTAAATATAATAACTAGGAGTGGAAAGGCTAAATCATATGATATGTGTTTGGCTTTGTAGGAAACCATCAAACTGTCTTCTGAATTGGTTGTACCATTTTCTGTTCCCACCAGCAGTGTGTGAGAGTTTGAGTTCCTCCACATCCAGGACAAAACTTGATATGAGCCATCTCTTGTATTTTAGCCATTTGAATTCCCCCAGTCTGTAGAGGTATTTCATAATAGTTCTAATTTGTGCTTTCCTAATCATGATGTTCAGCATCTTTTCAGGGGCTTATTTATTTGTAATTCATGTGTCTTCTTTGATGAAGTATTCAAATCCTTTGTCTATTTTTTATTGGGTGTTTGTCTTGAGAATCATTTACATACTCTAGATATAAATCTTGCATCAGATAGATACTTTGCAAATATTTTCTCTCAGTCTATAGCTTGTATTTTAATTATCTTAATATCTTCAAAGAGCAGAAGTTTTAAATGTTGGTTAAATCCAATTTATCAATGTTCTCTTTTATGGATCATGTTATTGGTGTCATATCTAAGCAAGCTTTGCCTAACGCACAGTCACAAAGATTTTCTTCTCTGTTTTATTCTAGAAGCTTTATAATTCTAAGATTTATATTTATAATCCACTTTGAGTTAAGTCTTTTTGTGGTGTCTGATAGGAACTGAAACTCACCTTTTTGCATATGGACATTCAATTGTACTATCACAATTTGTTGAAAAAAAATTTCTGTACTAAATGTTCTTTGCACCTTTGTCAAAAATCAGTTGTGTGTGTGTGTGTGTGTGTGTGTGTGTGTGTGTGTGTGTATCTTTTTCTGGACACTCTATTCTATTGCTCTTTCTCACTATATACCAATGCTACACTGTTTTGATTACTTTAGTTTCATAAGTCTTAAAATTTAGTGTTATCCTCCAAATATATTCTTCCTTCTCACACTTGTTTTGACTATTCTAGGTCTTTTGCATTTCCATATGAATTTTAAAACAGCTTATAAATTTCTACCGAAAACAAAAAAACAAAACCCTATTAGTCTCTTGATTGGTTGAGTTGACCTAGAGACCAGTATGGGGAGAACTGATATATATCAAGTCCTGTGACCCATGAACAACATGTATCCCTCCATTTATTTGGATCTCCTTTAATTTCTCTCAGCAATGCTTTTTTAGTTCAGTATACATACAGGTCTTGGACATCTTTTGTCGTATTTATCCCTAAATATTTAAAATTTTTGATACTGTCATAAATGGTAATTTTATTTCAATCTTTAACTGTTCATTGCTAATAAATATTTATGGCTGGATTTATTTTTCTGGATAACCCCCTAGGGGTACATTGCTAATAAATATAAATACAATTGATTCTCTATATTGATCTTTTATCTTACAACCTTGTTAAACTCACTTATTCTAATAACTTATAGATTCTTTGGGGTTTTCTATATAGATGATCACGTTGTCTACAACTAAAGTTTTAATTATTTTTCCAATCTGAATGCCTTTAATTTCTTTTCATGCCTTATTACCCTTAAGTACAGTGATGAACAGAGCAGGTATTGAGGAGAAAAGACATCCTTCTCTTGCTCCTAATCTTAGGGGTAGAATATTTAGTCTTTTACCATTAAGTACAATGTTATCTGTTGGCTTTTCATAGGTGTTCTTTATCAGTTGGCAGAAGTTCCCTTCCATTCCTAGTTTGCTGAGAGTTTTATAAGGAATATAAATAGTAAGTAATGAAATATTAAAACGTAAGTGAAAAAACTGGTTGGAAATGGCCACAATGCTTCTCTGCCTATATCCTGTCCTTTGAAATATGACGTCTCTTCTCCTCCCCTCAAGAGGTGAGGAGATCTGTTTCTCTGAGTCTTGAGTCTAGGCTGACACTGTGACTTGCTTTGGCCCATAGGACATGATAGAAGGGATGTGCCAGTTCTCAGCCATTTTAAAATACCCAAGTTGTTGTTTTTTAAGTCAGATATGGTAAGACAATGCGGACATAGAAATGATTGTCTTTAAGGAAGAAGTTTATACTCATAGATCCCTAGAACCAAGAGACACAGCACACCACACAGAGACACCTGGAGAAGCACCAGGGTCAGGAGGTGGGGCAGGAGGCAGAAGGAGAGGGGAGAACAGGGCCTTTATTAGGGTTCTTGTGGGTACGAGTGGGCAACATAAGATAGGTGTGCTAAGTAACCTTAAGATTGCATAATTTAATAATTGTATCAGGCTTTGGGTAATTGGAGTACTCCCTAGATGTCCTAGATGTCTGGTGACTGGCTCTGAGGTCATTTAGGGCAAGAGAAATGTTGACTTGGTGCATGAGAGTTAGGTCAAAGAGGCTGGGGTTGGGGATGTGGGCTCTGGATTGATTGGTTTGTATATCAGAGGCACACACATGAGGGAGTAGTTTGCTATCTCTAGGAATTAGCCCTAGGAGGAACATCTTTCTTCTAGGACCACGGTCCTAATGCATCAAGAATACAAAACATAAGGATATATGGTCGATGTACCAACCCATGCCTCACAATAGCTTGTGTGCCTTCATTCCCTCTTTTGAACCTTTATCTTTGCCATGAAGAAAGGTCTGGGCTGGCCTGCTGTCGGGTGAAGCCACATGAAATGAAATGAGCCATCCCAGCTAAGACCATACTGAAGCAGGGAGCCCCCAGCCCACCCACAAGCTGACTGCAGGTGTGTGCAGCCAAGACCAATCCAACCCCGGAGCAGCAGGAGCACCCAGCTTGCCTGCACGCTCTGGAGCTAAGTGTAATAAATGCTCATCCTTTTACGCCAACAAGTCTTGAGGTGGCTTGTTATGCAGTATTAGCTAACAAATACATCACATCTCCTCTCACTACAACACTCTTGGACTCAGTAGCCTTGCAATGTTTTATCAAGCGCCCTGACTCTTCTCAGGTATTTCTTCACCACCATCTTTGTCCCTAAAGTCCTACAGGTGTTGTTTCTGCCTAAAGAAGCTATAATTGAGTTGGTAGAACGCATTTCCCCCATTCAGTGCATCCTTTACTCAACTACCCCACAAATGTTGGTGTGCCTACTATGTGTGCCAGGCATTGAAGAATAGAAAATGAATGAGACAGGTAGAACCTGCCACCAAAGAAACTGCAGGAGCTATGAAAATTAAATAAATAATTGCAAAAATAGTTGCGATGGAGTTAAAAATAGCATTTTGCCCAGAATTTGTGCCAGTCAGCATATAAAGTACCCAAACCTGCAATCAAGTCGCAGCCACAGTGCTGAGCCAGAATGCTCAGAGCCCACCTCAGGAGAGAGCAGGTGCTCGCAGAGCAGGGAGCTCACACCCCTCAGCGAGCAGCTGGGCTTGCTCTGCAAGGTGGGAGCACAGGCTGTGAATGAGAGGAGTCTCCTCAGGTCTATGCCAGGTCTCTCATCTTGTGCTGACATGTGACGGCAGGGCAGGGCTGGGAAGAGTTCATGCATCCTCAAGTCTCCTGCCTGTGAGATGAATTCTTGCCTGAGAGCCAATCAGAGGGTTGCCATGGGTGGGTGGGTGGGGGAATTGGAATTTTCTGGATGTCTGTCATTTGCTGAGGAAAAAACACCATCCATCTGGGTCTGCTGATGTGAGAGGCACCATGGCTGGGGGCTGGTAGGGCGCACTCATGACCCTTGAGGTAGGTCAGATCCGAGTGTGAATCCTGACTCATGGACTATGCGATCCTGGAGCACTCAGTTTCCTCTCCTAAGCACCTCTCAGAGATTATTCGTTAGAAATAAATGAAATTAGGAGCATGAATAGCCATTTCCTTGTTAACAAATGGAGTAACAGATGCAGGGTTGACATGGTAGATCTGTAAATCTATGAATTTCCATGTTTTTTCTGCATTCCTCAAACTTGACAGCCTCTAGCTGGCCCGGACTTTGATAGAGTCCTCCAACTTCTGTTCGCAGGGAAGGGTGGTTTGCCCAGCATACACAGGTAGAAGGCATCTGCTCCATGTCGTGCCCAGATTCTCTCAGTGCCAGTCACAGTGGCTCTGCCTCTGTCTCAGATCCTTCCCACCCTTCTACACTCCTGTCCTTGTACTCTCTCCAATGCCCTCAGGTCATCTCCCCACTCAGATGTGAAGGCCCTGGTTTGGGAGACCATGGCGAGGTCTGAGTATTCCATATGGTACCTGACACAGATTGGGTCCTCAAGGAATGTCTGGATTGTGGCATTTGGATTTGTCCCTAACCTCTGGGCTAGGAGTCAGGAAACAGGGTCTGCTCCACACATTCCCCAGGCTTATTCAGCTTCTCCCCAAGGACCAAATCCAGCTGGATGATGCAGGAGCCCACCACACAGCAGGAGCACCTACTATGTGTCGGGAGCGTTGCCTTTATTAGCTCATTCCATCCTCACAAACACCTGTGGGCACAATACCATTTCCATTTTGTTGGTAAACTGAGACTTGGAGCACACACTTGGCCCGGGGCTCACAGCTGGGGTGCTCCTGGGACCTATTTATATGAAATTGTCCCTGGCTACTCAGCGCTGTGACTTGCTTTACACCTTGGTGTGCCTTGTGTGGTCGTGGAGAGAGCTCTTCCCGCACGGCCACAATTAAGGCCTTCCGGGGCCTGGCGGGTGGAGCAGGGACGGCTCTGAAGACAGACCATCGGGAGGGAGAGGCCAGGAGGGGCTGGGAGAGGAAACCTCCCCCTGTTCGGCCAGCAAGCATCTCAGCCTCAGGTCCCCCACCTACACATAGGTGACCATGTATGTCCTCAGTTTCCCCATCTGTAATCCTGAGCCAAAGGCCTGTCTCTCTAGAATTCTGTGAGGGTTGCATGAGCATCACGCGTGTGAAGGTGCCCGGCATGGCACTCAGTTGAGAGAAGATCAGCTAGAACCAACCTCATCCCCTGTGATGTGACGACCTAGGACTAGAACTCAGTGTTCTGATGCCTGAATTCTGACCCTCCTGCCCGCCTGCCTCCAGAGGCTAAGCCGGTGTCATCCCTTGAACACAGCAATGAGTCGTGTCACACCCAGTGTTTCCCTTGGCCCTTCACCCTTCACAACACCCAGAGGCGCCAGAATTCATCAGGGCACCATGCTCAGGGATGGCTGTAGCCCCACACCCGCTCCTTTCCAGTCCCCCCCTCTCCCCTTGCATCTGTGATTCTCTCCCTTGTACAATAGCTGCGCACGTTTGCAGAGAATTCCTAATGGCCAGCCTGGTCCCTCTGAGGACTATTGTGCATTCCCTGTAATGACATTCATTAGTCTGTCTGACATCAACACTGTTCTCAGGTTAATATGTTTAACTTAATGAGGCATTTATTTTCTGTTAGAAAACTCCTGAAGAAGCATGTTTTTTCTCCTGATGAACTAAGCTGATGAGATTAATACCAGGCTTGAAAGGCCTACCAAGAAATTGAGTTTAACCAACTCCTTTTGCATCTTCGGGTATGAACTGAGAGCTTAAATTAATTTGAGTTAAATTTGTCATTTCTTAGAGGAAGAGACAAGAAGATCCCCACTTGGCTCTGTGATTTGTCCACCACATGCCAGTTTGCTTTCCTCCCATCAGTCACCAGCCCCAGCCCCAAGGAGACAAAAAAACCAAGGACCAGCTATGATTGGTAGGAGAGGGCAGAGTGCTTGAAACTGAGCAGCTAGAGGGGCCAGAGCATGAAAGGGGAGTTCTCACATGGTGACAGAGACAGCAACCACAGTGGAGAGAACAGCGAGTCCAGCTGGCCTGTCGCTGTCACTGTCAGCTTTGTGGGGGATCACTGTACCCAGCACCTAGTGGGCATTCAATAGATACTGGTTGAATGAGCACAGTAGATGCTCAACAAATGGCTCTTATTTATTCAAGGAATCACATGATCTCAAGAGAGAGAGAACCAATGTCCCAGACACATCTGGTAGGTGAACAAGTGTTCATGACTCCTGGTCTGAGGGTCAAGGATGACCCAAAATCTATTTCCTTTGATGATTAGAACCAATGCCAGCCAGCACACACTGCCCTTTCTCCCAGGACTGGGCTTCCAGCCCCCCCATTCAATGTTATGTGTGCCCCAAAATTCAAACAATAAGAAGAGACTTGGCACTCTTTCTGCATTCACTCTGCTCACTCACTTCAAGCAAGACAGGTCCAGCCCTGTTCCCATTGCATTCAGAGTCAGAGTGGGAGTGTTTGCTGTGGAATGAGTAAGGATTTTACAGGCAGACAGAGGTTATTTCAAACCTCACTTCTGCCACTCCCCAACCGAGAGAGCTTGGGCAAGTCTCTCCACCACCCTGAGGCTACATTTACTTAGTTGTGGAATGGCAGTAATGCTGCATTCTCTATTGGATCACCTAAACAAATTAAATGAATCCACACATTTAAGCTGACAAATGGTGAGTGCTCAGTGGCTGTGTGTGAAGTCGAATTGGAAGAAGAAACTGGTATCACCAGGCACATCCCAGGGTTTTACCTTTCAGCCTCCTGAAATCTTTCTTCCCTGGTGCTGATCTGTTCTCCTGCCCAACTAACTTCAAGTTGTGAACCACAACTGCCCTTCCTGACCCATTTGTTCCACACTTCTGGTCTCTCACCTGTTAGCTGTAGCTGCTTATTCAGAGCCCTGACAGCCAGCCCAGGTCTTGGGTAATAATCTAACAATATGTGAATGCTTCCTTTACTGTATACAAGATCCCCCTCCCCAATCATAGAAATTTATAAAGGCTGATGGAGAGAACTTGACTTTGGTATTCTTTTTGATGGACCACCCAAGCCTAGGACAGACACAGCCTTGGTGCCTTATCAGTGAGAGAACAAAGCTATTCCACTATCCACCACTGCTGTCCTGTCTCCAAAGAGCCATGTCATATGTGGAGCCTGGCACATGTGGAAGCTATGTGATGGTAGAAATAATGGGTGGACTGAGGTTCTGAAGCCAACTGTGCCCTGCTCCCCTTGGCTGTGGGGGCCTGGCCTGCTCTGCCTTTCAGGACCTTGGACAGCAGGTGAGCTGACCTAGGTTCTGACCCCAGTGTTACTCAGCTTCTGTATGTCTTTCATGACTCAAGGAATTATAAATTAATATGGTGGAAAAGGATCTCAAAGACCACCTTAGTTTCACAGGTGTTTCTGGGTGTTTTCAATTGAGTAGTAACATAGTTTGATAAAATGGTCACTGGACAAAAAGGCCCAAGTTTTAGGTCAGCTTTATTTCCCTGGGCAAAATGAACCCCCTCTAGGAACCTCAGCACCCCTAAATTCTATAGGTTTAACATACTTAGTTTGAGGTAAAATGTAGGTGGTATCTCTGAGTTCCACAGACCTAATTCTGTCCCCTTTAGGAGGAATGGTCCCATCAGGCTTGTGAGTCTGCTACCTGCCCACCATAGTATTTTATCCCTTCTCTTCTCCTATGTAGACGATTCTCGATGAGTAGCTAATAAATGTGTCTGTACTCATCGGCACCAAATTAATTAAAATATTTTCTATAAGCTTCCTTATCAAAGACATCAGGAGACATTGAAATGCTTCAGGGCAAGAAAGTAATGCCCAGATTCAGAGAATGTTCCAGGTGTAAGTGTTTTGGCAATGATTCAATCCAGCCCTCTGCATTTGACAAATGAAGCAACTGAGGCCCAGGGAGAGAAAAATACACGTGCAGGATCCTTCTGTGAGTTAGTGACAAAGCTAATACTAAGATTAGCTCTCAGGCCCCAGTCAATATCCATGCCCACTTCCCTCTGCAGATGCTGGAGAAATCACTCAAAATGTTTCAGCCACGTCCCTGGACTGAAGACCCTAAAAGTCAGCCCTGGTATGGTGGTAGCTAACAATAGCAATGACAATGCCATTAACTGAGCATCACTATGTGTTGGCTGCTTTGCACTCATTCTATTGATTCTTTGAAGCCTATGGAATAGACTCTAAACAGCTCTATGAAGTAACTGGCACTGTTAGTGGCATTTTAAAGATGAGAAACTTAAGGATAAAGGACACTTGGCTGGTTGGTATGGATATGAGATACATGTCAGGGCCTTACTGCATCAAAGGCCCCCTATGCCAACTCTAGCTTCACCCTTATTCTATCTACCCCAAGACCGCACCCTAACTCAGCTCCCCCCAAATCTCTGCTGCTCCAGTTGGTGGAGTCCAGGTACAATACCTCTTTGAACCATAAGAATATCAATATTACTCAAAGATTTGGTGGGAAATATTTTAACTCAAGAAAATACAAATATATAACAGTGAAAACTGACATGACTTTTTTTAAAGCTAAGTGGGCAGTTCCCATAATGTTCTGCAGTGGCTCATTTCTGTCAATGCCCTCAGACTCGCAGAGAATATTCACTACTCCTGCCCTAAGGGGATTTTATAAGAAAAGTTGCAGGAACAGTGCCCTTACCACTAACCAGCATCCTAAAGATTATCCAAGCCCTCCTGACACTAATCCCTAGAGATCCAGTGGATCATAAGAGGTGGGATCTATGAGTATACCTGGGGAGAGTCCCCCAGGTTGTGAGAATCACAAGTACAGGGGCAGGAAGTGGAGGTGTGCCCAGCACACTTAAGGGTCAGCACGGAGGCCTATGTCACTGGGGCAGAGTCGAGGGCATTGAAGGGTCAGCACGGAGGCCTATGTCACTGGGGCAGAGTCGGGAATGAAGTGAGAGAGGTCATAAGGATTTGGGGGCCAGTGAAGGACTCTAGGTTTAACCTGAGGAAGGTGGGAGCCATGGAGGGTACAAGCCCTAGCCAGGATTTACACTGACACTTCCAAAGTCTCTCTCCTTTTGCTCCATGGAGAAGAGACCACAGAGGGAAGGTTGGGCACCTCCTGCAGTAATCTAGGTGTCTGGTCATTGAGATCAGGGTAGGAGCTTAAATAAACATGTGTTTTCCAGTGTTATGGTAAGGATTATAAATAATCCATAATAACTAAACAAACAAATAACACTCAGCACAGTGCATGGGCATTAGGCACATTATGAGAAGGCAGGGTTCTTTGCAAAAGACAATGATGCTGGGAAAAAATAGAAGGCAGCAGGAAAAGAGGGAACCCATGGCCTGACTCCATGAAAGAAGCCATAGGCGTGAGTCTCTGGAGCTGAGCAGGGCTGTTAAGGACAGGACACTGTGGACATCACTCATTCACAGGGTTGCTAGGGGTTGAAACCACCTCAACAACACATAACGTACAGTGCATGGCACACAGTAGGCCTTCAGGATATGGCAGCTATTACTATGTGAAAAATGCTGATAAATCCAAATAAAATCTTGCAGCTGCCTGGCCTCGCCCCCCTAAGTCCAGTAGCTCTATCCGGTCCCTAGGAGGGACCTGAAACCAAATTCTCAGGCTTGCGAAGAGAAATTGCCAGTGACACAGTGCAGTGGGGAGCCCCTTGTCGAGGTCCTCCCATCATTGGATAAGGGCTTTGAAAAGTGATAAAATATACATTTCTCACATTCAACACATGCCCAAGTGACACCTATCCGGAGCATTTTTTAAGGGGAAGGTAACCTTTAAAAACGACTTGCTCTTCCTTAGTTTAAAAATAAAATTAAAGCTGGAAAGTAACTTGAATTCTCCCAGATCAAACCCCTACTTTAGTCACAAACTACTTTGATGGGATGTTTAAGCTGGATATAATTACATCAATAGCAGGCTATGTTCCCATGGGCAATAGATCAAGTGTGCGTGCTTTGGAGTGAACCTGACAACCAGTTTGGATCAAAAAAAATGTGGCTTTTGGTGGCATCTAAAAAGGAAGTCCAGCCCCAGGGCAGATTAGCCTCCAGCTTAGCAGAGGCAGCCTTTCTTGCCTGTTGGTGTTTGCTCTTCCCAGGAACATCAGTCAGGAAATTCCCAGACCAGGTTCAACGTCTCCCTGGAGCACAGGGTAGGAGCCACGTAGAGCAGGGACATTCGCTGTTCTCAGGCTGGAACTCTGAGTGGAGCCGGGAGCTGAACTACAGCGGGCTGGGCGATCCTGAGCCCATGGTACCACTTCTCCAGGCCTCAGTTTCCCCAATGTGTAAAAGCAAGATGCTTGGGCCAGTGGGTCTCTAACAATTGAGTCTAAAATTATAATAGATCAAAGCAAATGAGATGAAGTTAAATGAGCAGGGCATGGATAGAAGGCCATGACGACGATGCACAGAACCAGTGAGGAGAACACCATCCTCCGTGAGATTGTGACGACCCAGCCCAGGAGGAACGAGGCAGCAGTGTTTGCTAAGCACCTGCCCCGCCGTCATCACTCCATCCTCCCCCGAGTCCCAGGGGGCGGGTATTATCGTCCCCGTGTCACAGCTGCCATGCTTGAGACTCAGGTGAGACTCGCCCGGACACACTGCTGGGGAGACAGAGAAGGAAAACAGCAGGACACAGGGATTCAGCGGGCCCCAGCCTCCAAAGCAGGGGACTGAAGCAAGGTCCTCCCCGAGCTTCCAGCTCCAGCGCCCTCCCCAGCAGTCACCTCCTCCTGGAGGCACTGTTCGTGCCTCCGTGTGTTCTAGTCACCAAAATGGATGCCACCAGCTTCCGGTCACACAGCTGGACATGCACGAATTGGAATCTGAGCCCAGATCCAACTGGTTTTAAAGCTTGGGTACTTTCTTGCCTATGACACCACCCCCACCTCACCCCACTCCCGCAACCCTCCGGGAAACCAGCTGCCGAGCTCTCTGAGTCACAGCAAGACAAGTCCTGGCTGTATCTGGGACACTTTTCTGTGAACCTCACAAGGGCGGTACCCATACCCAGTTCATCAAAGACCCCCCCCCAGGACTCAGCAGAAGGCCCGACCCCTGGGTCAGGTCCCCCAGCAGTAGGACAGGATGCATGGGAGGCCCTTCCGCCAACGAAGGCCCCAGAGTGGGAAAGGCAGCCGAGCGGGCCGGGCTCCGGTGACGTCACGCAGAGTGGCTTGAGAATGCGTCTCCACGCCCAGGGCTGGAAGGAGCACGTCCTGCACTGAAGCTCCAGGCGCGGGAGCACTGAGCAGCTGGACCGGAGGGGACCTTCCCCGGGAGGGTGGGTGGCTCAGGGGCACGTGTGCAGGGAAAGGACGGGCCGGGCACGCTGCTGGTGGGCGTGTACACTGGACAGCTGTGTGACGGTGTCTCCTAAAGCTGAGCGTGTGTCGTCCATGAATTCAGGTCCCCACCCCCCGGTGTGAGCCCAGCCACGGCGCATCGGCGTGTCCGCCAGCAGGCGCGAGCAGGGGCCCCACAGCCGCACTGTGAGAACAGCCCGAGCGGGGCCGCCCTGTTTCCTCTGGCGGGGGGCGGGGTGGGGGGGGGGGGGAGTAGTAGCCTGCTCACGCGGTACGCAAACACCGCACATCGGGAGGGTGAGCAACGTACAGCGTAACGCGGCGACGCGAGTGAACCCCGCGAACATCACGTTGAACAAAGTGGAAACAAGACCCGTAGGAGCACTAGACAGTGTCAGTCCATTTGCCCGAAGCTCCGGAACACGCAGGGGTGACACAAAGTGTGAGCCGTCAGCAGTCTGATTATCAGTGCCGACCTGGAGGGACAGGGCCGGCCACGGCCCGAGGGCAGATGCCGAGGGACTGGTCCGGCTCTCCGGCCTCACCAGGTGCTTGTCCTGCTAACTTCAGCAAGTTCTTCTAGCTGCACATTTATGATTTGTGCACGTGTCTGTAGGTGAGTTTTACATGACCTGATCCTGTAATAAAAGCTTTTTTTGGAAAAGATGAGCCCCGAGGCCCCTTGGACTGAAATGCTACTAGAAGCTACCAGGGGGGTGGTGTGGCTGCGAACACAGCAGATGGACACACCCAACAGGTTGTGTATGAACCGGTCTTCCTGGTGAATGGTGAATGAATGAATGAATGAACTGACAATGGCATGAATCATTGAATAAATGAATGAACCAAGGAATAATGAATAAGCCAGCGAAGTGATGCGTGAAAGAGCACACTCAGGAGAGAATGAATGAACTAATGAAAGAAAGAACGAAGGAATGAAGAAATCACTGGGCGGACGAAGTTTATACATGAGCGAGGGCTATGGCACACGTGCATAAATGGGGAGCTACAGGGGCCGGTGTGTCCTGGTTGGACACAAAGGGTAGTAACTGCAAGGAGAGTGCCTCCACTCGGACAGCTGGGGCCCAGGTCTTGGCAAATCAGCATGCTCCTCTCAGAGAAGGTTCCCGAAGCGACTCCAATTTAGATGTAATAAAAATGATTGCACAAACACCACCAACGCCGATGGGGGTGCCCCTTGCCCCCAGGACCAACTCCGGGCTCTGTGGGCCGAGCCGACTGGGGCTGCCCTGTCTTCCCAGTCGTGTCCCAGATGCCCACCCGTTGTGCAGCGACCCCCCAGCACGACTTAGAATCACAGCTAAGTAACACATTTCCACCGTCTCCTTACACATTGACCTCCGGGAGGTGTAATTAATGTCATCGGGAAGGTTTGCTGTGTGGCCCGGGACTGAAGAAAGGGGTGGCACTGTCCCTGTGAGTGTCCTGTGAGACCCTGAGGCCAGGTCATCCTGAGGGCAGTGCTCAGGTTTGGGAAAACCTGGATCCAGGACATCAGGCAAGTCACTCCCCCATCTGAGCCTCTGTCACCTGCCCTGTGAAATGGGACAGTTCTTCAAATTCCCAAGCTCCCTGGGCTGTCAGGCAGCCCTCACACTAGACCCAGCTCAGGGTCAGAGTTAGCCACACCCTGCAATTGTGCCCCCACAGCACAGGGTGATGGGGCCTCCTCCTGATGCATGTTTCTACTTACTAACTTATTTAATCCTCCCGACAAGCTCATGAGATACATACCATAATCATTCCCATTTTACACATGAGAAAACTGAGGACAGAGGAGATGGGGTGTGACACCTGCCACACCTGGAATGTGGGAAGAACTGCAGACATGAGATTCCCTTCCTTCTCTGAAGCTGGGGTCTGTGCCAAGCACCCCCCGCCCCGGTTGTCTTTGGGCACACTCAGATCTGGGCACGCCCAAGGGAGGGTGCTGGTCCCTTAGCCAGAGATGGATTGTCTGGGCCACCGTCTGGGGACTGCCTCCAAGTCTGTCGGTCACGGAGGGCCTGGGGACACATAATCCCAGGGTCATTTCTAGGCCAAGCCCCACTCAAGCAGAAAGTAGCAGACTCTCAACACCTATTCCCAAAATCTTCTCAGTGGAAGAGTTAAGTTCGCACAGTCAAGTTCAAAGTCTTGGGTAGATGGAGTGGAAGGGCTGGATCATATGTTAGAAGCAAGTTAAGTTTTTATGAAACTGCCAGATTGTTTTCCAAGTCGCCATAGCATTTCATATTCCCACCAGCAGTGTATGGGGCTCAGTTCCTCCACAGCCTCTCCAATACTTGTTATTTTCAATCTTTTTAATTTTAGCCATTCTACTGGGTGTGTAATGACATCTTATTGTGGCTTTAATTTGCATTTCCTTGATGACTAACGATGTTGAGCATCTTTTCTTGTGCTTATTGGCCATTCATATATCTTCTTCTTTGATTACTTTTTAATGAAAAACACATTTGCATCCAAACTGAAATTATATTGTCAGCAGTTAATTATCACTTGTCAAACAAGTGTGTGCCCAAATTGTGGGTTTAATTTTCATATAGGTTTGCAAACGCCTCGTTCCTCATATTTGACGAGGACTCTGTGAGCGAGAGACATTCATTGTTGAAAATGTGCTTTTTTTAAAGCAGTTTTAAAAATAAATAGGTTTCCTTGGTGTCTGAGTCAGGGTTCTTTGCAAGAGACAGAAAAACCATTCAGTCTGGCTTAGGCAAAGAGAAATAGGGTGTGGAGGGAGTATTTCACCAGGCTGGGGGTGGGGGTGGGGGTGTCTCAAGAAGCCCCTGTCCCACCAGAGCTTGGAACCAGGACCTGGAACCCTCACTGGGACCCCAGACAGATACTCACCCCTCCACCCAGGATTTGTCTCAGCTTCCCTCGGGGCGTCTGTTTCCCTCTTCTCCCTGCAGCCGGTTTCCCGGCTTCTCCCCACCCCCAGCACACACACGCCACCCCGCCACCGCCCGGCTACCAGAACGACCACCCTTCCTCTCCTGAAATCCCACATCCTCGGGTAAAGGGCCTGAGACTGACCTGACACGGGGGTCCCATTCCCCCTGGTCGCTCACTCGCCAGTGCCCTGAGAATCCTTAGCCTCTCGGATCTGTATGTCACCTGGGCCAAGTCCCGCCTTGCGTGACTTGCCTGGTGTGCGTGTCACATGTCCTCACACAAGCAGAGTTCTTTACTCAGCCGAGGAGCCAGAGCAGGAGGCGCTGGGGACCCGAGGTGCACGACACAGTAGGGGCTCCGTCAGCACCGGAGGCAGAGTCCCTGCGCGACTGCTGAGAGCGTGAAGGCTGCCGAGGCGCCAGCAGTCAGGTCGGCTCCGCGCTGTTCATCACCTCCGTTTGGAGAGTTGGGCAGGGCATGGGGGACAAGGGGCTGACACCTGCAGCCCCCGCACCCCTCTGCCTGTGGGCACACCTTCCCCTGCAGGATTGGCTTCTGCAGCTACCTCTGCCTATGACCCTGGCCAGGAGCACACGTGTGTGTGTGTGTGACTTGAATGTGTGAGTGTGTGTGCGTGGGGGGACGTTTGTGTGTGTCTATGTGTATGTGGGGGGGGGGTCTGTGTGTGTGTGTTCACACATGTGCACACTTGTCTGCACGTGCAGAGGTCCTGGGAGGGCCCACAGGGGCTCATTAAGGCCCAGGGACCAGGAGACCCCAGACTCCAGGCCATGGGGACCCCAGGGCTCCCAGCCCAAAGCTGTGTCCACTGCCCACCCTGCCGCCTTTACTGAGGACGGTGTCGCACCCGCCCGACCCTCGCCAGGACCACCTTTCCCTCCAGCTCCAGCGGTAGTTGACAGAAATCCTGTTCTCATTTCTAATCATTTCCTGTAATTTGTGAAACGGTTTCCTTGGTTCCTACAAAAGGGGCCACACCACCTGCTCTGCTGTGTTTGTCCCTGGAAGATCTTCATGGAAATGTTGTGGCAAAAGGTGTTGTCTTACCGTCAAGCAAAAATAAGAGAAGGAACCATAAGAGGGCGTCATGAGAGGGAGGGGGAACTGAGAGGAGACAGGGGTCGTGGAGCAGCAGGGTGTCACGGCGAGACGGTGGGAGCGAGTGATTCCAGCAGCTCACGTCACAACCAAGGGGCGGTTCCACCCACGTACCGAGAGGCCAGCCTCACCGTCTCCTGCGATGGGAACTTTCCTCCTTCCTTTTCTCCGTCCAGCCCAGCGGCCCCCACAACCCCCACCCACGGGGGGCTGACACCGGTGGGAACGCAGAGACGGGTCAGTATAAAACCAGACGTGTTCAGAGGCTCTTCCATGCGGCCTGGGAGCAGAGAGGCAAGCCTGGGCCACGCAGAAAGGCGGGGACCGAGGTCAGAGTGACTCCCCATCGGACCCTTCATCGCCCGGACACTGGCGGTCCCCAGTCTCTCAGGACAGGCGGTAAACAGCCCTCCTTGTCTTTGCTTTTATCGGAAGTCTAACACTTCCACGCGGAGAGCTCTCAGCGTCGTCAGCCCACCACGCTCTCCCTCGGCCCACTCCAGGTCTCTTCACTGTGTCACCACCACCTGCGTTGTCATCATCTTCTCACCCCACTCCCACCCCCAGAACACCGGCTGGATCCCCTGCCTTAGGACAGAGACTGGCGCTCAGCAGGCACTCGACAAACTGCTGGGAGAAAGACTGAATGGGTGAATGGGCCTCAGTTTCCCTGTCTAGAAAAGGAAGAAGTTTACTGCTGGGCCTGTCCCCAGTACACCCACCCGGCTGCAAGGCCATCACTCTGGGAAGCTGGGAGGGCCAGGAAGGCTGGGAAGGGTGCTGATGGGCACAGGTCTGAGTGGGGTCCAGCAGCAGCTCCCCCCCCCCCCCCCCCCACACACACACACAGTGCCCCAGGTTACACTCCGGTGCTGGCCGGGAGCCTCGGGTGCGGTTATTAAGCTGATGTACCTGTAGGTGTTTAAATGTCAGGAGCAGTTTCGCACATGTGAGAAATCTATAAATACAGAGCGTAATTAGCCCTCATTAGCATATGCTTATATCCCGCATAAGTGTATATTGTTTCCCCAAGAATGCAAGTTGCCAATTCATCACTGGGACACAGCGACACCAGCCTGATGCACGTGCCCCACCACTGATGACACAGAAAGCATTCATTCATTGTCTTGGAGAAGGAGGGTCAGGTGGGACACAGGGCAAATGTCCCCATACCACGGACAGGTTCTGGGAACCAGGAGCTCCGGGAGGGACAGAGAGCAGGGCCAGCAGACAGGTCAGCCCCAGCTACCACCTGGATCCAGGTGACAGTCAGCAGGGCGGGAGGGGTTACTGAGCCCCTGCCTGTGAGGCCCACCCAGGCCCCACGGTGGGTCACAGCACAGCGGCTGGAATCTGACGATCCGGGAGCCCCATCTGCCCTCCCTCGGCCTGGGTCACCTCCCTGAGCCCCAGTGTCCCCAGCTGCAGAAGCGGAGTGAGGACAGTCCCCTCTCACGGGGGTTGTGAGGATGAGTGAGGGAGTGTCATGAGGGTGTCCAGCGCACGCAGGAAGTGTGCACAGGTGTGAACTGGCACCCCGGCTATTGTCACCCCGGGACTGTCACAGAGGAGGCAGTAACGTGGGCCCATGTTACAGATGGGCTCATCACCGCAATAGCTAACAGCTGCTAA
>PVJL010011284.1:0-35093 GCA_004026885.1 Lyroderma lyra
GGGGGGGGCTGACGCCGAGGGGAGCTGGCACGCGGAGGGTCTGTCAGTGCAGGCCGGCGAGACGTCCTGTGGTAACCCAGACAGACCACAATGGCGCTGTCCCATTTCAAAGGGGACGTCTGGTCAGCCTCCTGCCGCCAGTGAGACCAGGCTGACCACACGCACCGTTTGCAATGGGACAGTGCCGTTGTGTTCTGTCCCGTTTAAAATGGGACGTCCGGTCAGCCTATGAGATATGTTTTAATCCTGGACTGTATCACAATGTCAAGTTCAGGCTGTTACAGGGTTTCGAACAGCACGACACTCCGATTTACTTTGAGGATAACTTGAGCATGGAAATGTCCTGTGACAATGAGAACTTGAGCCTGCAATCTTCCAGCCATTTTTATACTCATAAGTGTGTTTACAGTCACACCCACATTCATTTTTCTCATTTTCACTTCAGATGTGTTTTTTTGTCCAAGGTGACCTTCCCTCCCCCCTAAACACCTGCTTCTACGTTTTTCTCGTGTCCATTCATTACTGTCACCACGCACCCCTCCCCCTTATCTCCCCCACCTTGCTGGTCCTAGAACATGGTCACCCTTACTGAAATGCCGTCCTGTCCCTTACCTATGGGGAAAATCTGTTTTCCTTTAGACCTTGGCTGAGGGGGTTCGCTATTTTCCTTAAGAGGTGCCCACAGTTGTCTTTGACCCCACCCCAAAGTTGGCCATGTCTCCATTTGTACTATCAGGTCATTTGTTCCATGTACCAAGGGGGGGGGGACCTAAAAACACCTCAGAGTTTATTTATAAAACATTGTGTATTTACTCTTAACATGTTTGAACTTCAGTCACCTTCAAAGTACTGTTTGATGCAATACACCTACTGAGATGCTTTTTCCACTGCTCAAAACATTTCTTCTTTATATGACTTCAAATTGTTATTTTTCAATTACATTTGACGTACAATATTATATTGATTTCAGGTGTACAGCGTAGTGGTGAGCCATTTATGTAACTTACAGAATCCGCATTCTGAGCCATGTGGTTCCCACCTGACGCCACACAGTTACAATGTTACTATGTGCCCTACGCCGCACTTGACGACTTGGGTTTCGATGCCTTTTAGTGCTCCTGCTGTTTGTTTTGCCTCTTCCACGTCAGCAAAGCGTTTCCCGTTGATGCAGGGAAACCAAAAAAGAGTCACTTGGGGCAAGAGACTCAAAAACTGCTGAACGCTCAGCGCGGTGTGGGCAGGTGCGCTGTCGTGCCGCCCGTTGTCCGTGTAAACACGTTTGCGCATGTCATGATGGGTGATTAAGTCTAAAAAACATTCACCGAAGCCGAACGCAGCCTCTCAACACCACTGGCTGGTGCACGATGCAGGTGGGCTCCTAGCACACTCACCTAGCGGGGGGAGCCTGTGGTACCCGGGGCCTGCCCTCCAGAAGGTAACTGTCTTTTTCGGGGGTGGGGGGGTCCCTTCCATGTACACGCTTCATTCATTACACAGAACATTTTACTGTGTTTCCTTCACTGAACGGCAATGAGGAAGCTTTATACTTTTATATTCTCAGCGCCCAGCTCAATGCCTGACAGAAAGCAGACCCAATGAATAATTTTTTTAACCTAAATTCAGTAAGAATAGCAAGCATTTGAAATTCCTTGTGATTCCCTAGACCTAGCTAAGACGACTTTTCTGTGAAATACAAGTACTACACCATGTACAAACCCCCCACAAGCCAGTCTTACCTGCTTAGCTTACTGAGCATTATAGGAACCAAAACCACTTCAATGAAAGATTAAAGACATTGTTACAAGTTGAATTGTGTCTCTGCCGAATTCTTGCATGGAAGCCCTACCCTGACCCTCCAAGAACTCAGAATGTTTGGAAATAGGATCTTTGCAGATATAATTAGTTTAAGATGAGGTTGTTAGGATGAGGTTTTAACCCAACATGACTTGCTGTCCTTAGAACCGGGGGAATTCTGACACAGACATGAACACAGGGAGAACAGCATGTGAACCTGAAGACAGATCAGGCTGCTACTTCTGCAAACAAAGCAACAGTAAGGATTACCAACAATCAGGAGTTAGGGCAGAGGCTGAAACAGATCCCACCCCCCACCCCCCCACCCCCCCCAGCCTGCAGACGGAACCAAGCCCGCCCACCCCTTGTCTCAGACGTGTGGGCTGCACAACTGAGGTCATCTCGGTGGCTTAGGCCACCCAGTGTGTGGCACTTTCTCACAGCAGCCCTAGGAAGTGCATCCAAGTATTAGTAGGTGGTCCGCTGTTCACTCGCTGTTATCAAGCCTTCCCCTGTTCTATTCTGGGAGAGTCACGGGAGACAACTGGGGAGAGGAGGAACTGTTTAGGGGTGCACACCACAGGACCCTGCCCCCTCATCTGACTCCTGCAAAGACAAGGGGAAGTAAGCCAAAGCCCAGCTGACTGGCTGGATTGTTGCCCTTGCCCACGCCAGCTATCTGGGAAAGAATCACCCCTTGATGATGATACAAACCCATCAAGTAAGAAGCCAGACACCTAACTACAATATTGTTTTCTGTGATGTCTTATGCAGCCAGAGAACAACTTCACAGAAAATGCTGGAATTACGTAAACCTACCTAGGTGACATTCTTAGAGAACAAAGCCAGGAAGGATTCAGCTGTGTCCAGCCTGTGGCTGCCCTGGGCCACACTGGAAGAAGTGTCTTGGGCCCCACACACACTAACCACAGCTGAGAAGCTAAAAAAAAAAAAAGTAAGAAATCTCATTGTGTTTTAAGAATTTGTCCTGGGCTGCAGGTTGGACATACGTGATTAAAACTGTTCAATTCTCTCTACGAAAACAGGAAGGTCAGAGCCATCATAAAAGCTCCCACCGTGCACGTGGGAAGTGTCTTCCAAGAGGATACTGCACGGACACCACTGTCCGGTTTTTGGATGACTTCTAGTCTCAAGGGGACGCGACCTCATCCCTAGTCTACAGAAGCGAAGGAGGGAGGTTGAGGTATCCCAGGGCCGCCCTGTAAGTGGATGGTAGGACAATCTGGACTCGGTCACTGGAATTTCAGTCTCCGCCACCTCTCTCAAACGTTACCTAGATGGACATCAAGAGTAAATCTGCTTAAGCTGGAAGAGGAAAGGGTAAGAAGCCGAAGACCTCACGCCCTGTGCCTCCCCCCCGCTTACCCTCACCATTCACGGGGCGCAGGGGGTGCGGGCGCGTAGTAGGTGAACAATAAACACTCACTGAAAGTGAAATAAGAGACTTCAATCAAATACCTTTTTCGAAGGCTTCATGACCTGGCCAGCACACTGCTGCTCTTGGCAGGGCTCCGCGGGGGGACCTGCCTGTGGGAACACTTGAGTACACTGTTCAGCCAAGTATGAAAATCGCGAGCCTTCTGACGTGCGCCGGGGCAGTGCTGCTCATGCCGTGTTCCTACCAACACATGTGTTTCTAGGTCGCCCTTCGCTTTCTAAAGTAAACAGGGTTGCAGCCAAGTCTGGATCTGCTTAACCCCACCTGTCCCTTCCTCCTCATGCCAACAACCAGGAGAGCGTCCACCGCAGACCCGGCCTGACACGGCGTCTCAGACCAGGTCCCCACAAGGGAAGGCGGCTCTGGGCACAGCTACGAGGAGGTGGCGACAGGGATTAGAATTAGCGCAGGTCACAGTCAGAAAGCACGGCTGGCTAGCAGCTGCCCGAGATGCAAACAGACGAGCAACAAGTGTGTGCAGCAGACCGGCCCCTTCTGGGAACCCCCCTGCGCAGGGCATCTGGGCACATGCAGGCGGAGGAGACGTGCCCCACTAATTCTCATAGCAGCCGGGGAAGGAATGCGAGGAGTCGCTAGCCCTCCTGCTTAACGCTCTCTGCAGGGGCTCCGGTAACTGCTTATTTATAACCTCGGAGCACGGGGTAGCCTTCCCCGGAGGGCGGAGGGCGCGAGCAGCTGCCTGCAGGCAACCGCGGCCCTGCCCGCTGACTGGAAACACATGCTCCCCTCTGTCATCTCTGGGGATGGCTGCAATTCCTTAATGTGATAGTTGTCAGCTTATTTCCTTCTATTTGTGGTTCCCTGAGACGCCAGGCTCTAAAGGGCTCCTCACGCCGCCACCAGCCGCTGTGGATGCTCCGGCCGTGTCGCAGCCAGGTAATTCCCGTCCGTAGCCCCTTGTATTCCAAGCTCCCGCAGAGCTGCACGGGGGCTCACGTGTCCAGGTGCGGAACGCTAGGGTAACGTTCCGACGTCGGGCACACCGTCTCCGAACGCAGGACTGGAGCACAGAGGTTTTAGAGAGTGGCTTAGTTACTGTTGAGGATGATGGACTCACTCGTAGAATTTTGGAGTTGAACTCCCTCCCCCGGTGGTGGTGTCGCCCTCTTCTACATGCACGACGAGCAAGGAAGCCACCAGGCCAGGGGCTGCCTGTCCTGTTCTAAAACGGTGCAGCTGACCCGTACTTAGTTACACGCGGTTCATTCTGATTGTTCAAACTTCCCAAAACAAGGGTGTCACTGGTTTTACCTTTCAACAGCCTAAGACAAACCACAGAAGGAAAAAATATTCACGACTGCAGCATTTCTCCTTTAGAAATCCATTCCAATGTACTTTCTACTTTCATACACGTTTGACCAAATAAGCACCAAGAACTACACGTCAAACCATACACATCGTACTGGTCCACGACATGTCATGTCATCAATCAAACTGAGCTCAGGGCTTTCATGCCAGCACCAGATTTTATAGGCCAACAGATAAAACACGGCACATGAATGAATTTACTTTCAGTTCAGTTTCTCCAATATCTGATTTTTCTTTTAAGTTTTAAAAGAAAAAAATTGCAACAACTGGTTCCCCTTGGTACGCACGCCCACTAGCTCACTGTCCTGCAGGCGAAGGGGCTCACTGTCACTGCTCTTACGGAGCACGGGGGCGTGGGAATGACAGGGCGGCCTGGCTTCTCGGGCTACAAGGAATGGGGACCATTTGCACCGTGTGGATCCTCAGTTTCTCTCAGAGGACACACAAGTGAGTGAAATGAGGAAGTGCTGGGAATATTCCAGAAAACGAGTGTTAGAGGCCGAGGAAGCGGGTGGGAGCTCGGGAGTGCTGGGGCCGAGGGCAGAGCTGCAGGGTGGGGACTCGTGCGGCCACCTTGCTACAAGTGGTGAGCCGCTCATGAGGCGGGCAGGGTAGGGCCCAGGGAGACTTGGCGACATTCCCGAGGCCGGACTGCCAGGCTGGCCGGCTGATCAGACGGGGCGGAGGGGCGCCCAGCTCCTGGACCTGGTAGGTGATGGGAACCGTTTGCAGAGGCAGGAATGCAGACAGGTTAGCGGGGTGCAGGGTGGCACCTCACTCACATACTGTGTGAGTGTGCATGAGGGCGCTCCAAGTTGGGAAGTCCGCAAGCCACTGGGGGTCGGAGTCTGGCGCTCCGATGAGGGATCCAGCCTCTCAGACACTTGGACCTGGAGGCCAGACGCTCACAGGTGTCGGGGACGCCAGCAGAGCAGACCAGAGCAGTCACCAAGAACAAGCCGGTGGCTGAGGACAGAACGTCGGGGAGCGTCTGCACGGACGTTACAGGGGAGGAAAAGGCGCCTGGAATGGAGGAAGGGCTGCTCGGAGCACAGAGACTCCCAGGAGAAGACGGTTTGAGGAAGGACAGGAGGGAGCTGGGGTTAGGAGATGGTCGCGGACTGGGGGAGGCCAGGTGCAGGGGAGTGGTGAGGGCAGCGGCCAGCGCGGCCGGGGGAAGGGCGGGACCGGACGTGACAGTGCGGGCTGCGGCAGGGGGACGTCCCTTGTCAGTGTGACTGGAGTCTCCCAGGACTGCAGCTAGAGGCGGGGTGAGCAGAGGATGCGGGGGTCCACCGCCGCCCACCTCCCAGCCTCCCCACGGGCTCCCACCCCCACAGCGGACGCTCCAGGCCCGGCTCGGCACACAAACACGGAAAGTTCTCGTAGGTCCTCCCAGCGAAACCCGAATGCCTCAGGTCCCCGGGGCAGCCACGGCGACCTGAGCGGAGAGAGGGGTGGCGCACTGCGCCGGGTCTCACAGCCCTGAAGTCACACCGGCCCTGCGCACGAGCAGCTGTTCTCCCTGTGACTGTAACACGCAGTGCGCGTGTGTCACGTGGTACACTGCCCCGCCGACAGGCACACCTGCGTGTCTGAGAAACAATCGGAAATTCGAAATACAGTCCGAAGGCCGCAATCCTGATATAGTAACACCCCCCGGAATTGTAGCATTTAGCAGTGAACCCCGCTCCATGAGGCACGAGCATGCTCACTAGTGGGACAGTGACAACACGGACGCTCTGCTCAAAGCTTCCAATCGCTCCGGAGCGTGTGCAGCGGCACGGAGAGCACCACGGGCTGGCACGCCGCGAGCCCGGGTCCAGGCCAGGCGCGTCGCCCTCGGGCTGGGACCCACTGCCACCGCTCCCAGGCCACCGTTCCCTCACAGCAAGAGAGGACTGGGGACATTCTGAGGGTTCCTCCAGCCTCGCTGGGCCACATGCCTCAGACGTGCGATGGCGGGGCTCGCGGCCCGTTGTGACCTCGGGCCCGACCGACCCGCTCCACAGGACTTTGCAGCAGCCGACGATCGTCAGAAAAGCCCGGATTTGACTCACAAGCAAGACTATGACCCCCGGAAGTGCGTGTATGAGCGGGGACCCCTCAACCAATACTGGCAAACAACGATCCTCTGTTTCTTTGATGCGAGGGGCATTGTGCACTGTGTGTTCCTTCAGGCCAAATGGTCAGCCAAAGCTTTTGTCTGGAAGCTCTGAGAAGGCTGAGTCATCGTTTGTGGGAGAAGTGTCCCCACACCACGCCGAGTGCGCAGCAGTTTTTGGCCAAGACACAGCATGGCCCCGGGCCCCACGCCGTTCACCCAGTGTCTCCCCGAGTGACTTCTGGTTCCCCCGATGAAAGGTCCCCAAAGGGAAACGTTTTCGTGGGTGTGGAGGGGCTGAAACAAAACGGCAGAAGCACGGAGACACGATCGACGAGTTCGCACCCTGATCCGAGCAGCGGAAAGAGTCTCAACGGGCGTCGTACCGGAAGGAGAGCGCTTCGAAGGGGCCTGACGTCTGAACACGTGGAGAACACGCTTTGTAGGTGATTTCCGGGGTTTCCGGGGTGCCCCCCACAGCTGCATGCCAGGGCCGTGGTGTGCTGGGCTGACAGCCTCTCCTCGTTGGCACGCGTCCTCTCGGGGGGCAGGACACCGCCCTGCCCTGTCCCCACCGCCCGCGACGCTCTGTCCCGAGTGGCCCCGGGAACCGGCCTGTCCGAGGTGACCCCCGGTGGGGCACCCGAGCGTTGCCCACAACCTCTCCGTTCCCGCCCACGTTGTCAGCGTTAGAGCCGCGTCGCCACGCCCCTTGCTGTGCTTTAATCAGACCCCTCGGTTGGTGGGAGAATTGTTTTCAAAACCCACCCGGGGCTGACAAGTGGCGTTGGCTTCATGGACCCAGGGAGCAGGTCCAGCCCGAACGAGGATACATGCGCTGGGACCGAAAGCCCGAATTTAGACTTGGAAGGACGCTCCAGAGTTCATTTCGATTCGCCGAATGTTTGTTAAATGTTCCTCGGCGCGGGGCCCGGTGGCTGCAGAAGCAAGCATGGCGAGGCCCCTGGTTTTTACGTGGCTGGAACTACACTAAAGGGGGCAGACGTGACCTGTGCCTGCGCCCGGTCGTGTCTATGCGCAAACCCCTCCTGTGTGCCGGCTCTGTCCTGGGTCACAGGCTCCCAGCCCTGCCGGCTCTGTGTTCTGGGAGCTCCAACTGGGCTCCGGCAGTGGGAGGTTCCGGCAAGAGACCAGAGGCTGGGGAGGAAGAGCCAGCACTTCTCCCCTCTGCTTGGAGGGGACCAGAAGTGGCCGTGCTTTCCCCTGGGGCTCTGGCTCGGCTGAACGGCCCCCCCAGGGTTCGCGCTGTGCCAGGGCTCGGGGGACCACTGTCCCCTCCCTTTGGGCTTCCAGCCTGGGAGGGATGCACTGCCTGTTCTGGTTCACCTCCGCGTTCTCTCTCAGTCTCTGTTACCTCCGCAACCAGTTCTTGGAATTAAAACACACGAGTTAAGATAATTCGCTTCTAGTACCCTGCTTAGATCCCGACTAATAGAACCTTGAATAAGAACAGGGTCATAGCTGCTCTGCGGGCAGTTTGAGCAAACACACTGAAGAGTTCTGGGTGGGCTCGGAGACAGGAATTCTGCGGGCACATCTAGAGGACTCCGCACGGGAAGTAGCACCGTCATGGCGACACCTGGACCAAGGATGAGTTTGGTCTTTGCAAGGTGAGCCAGGTCTTAACGGCTGAGGGAGGAGGAGGAAGGGCCTTCCACGGGAAGAACAGTGACCGGAAGTTTGGAAATGTGCCGCACGCTCCCGGCGCAGGGCTGAGTGACAGGTGGTGTGGGGCTCCTGAAAGCCCTTCCAAGGAGTTTGGGATTTGCTCCTCAGGTCGTTCTGCCCCTTACCAAGTCCCCAAGCAGTGACAGGGTCGTGTTATATGGTAAACCATGGAGTGATGTCATCTGTTACTTTATGAAGCGGCACTCAATTACGGTAGCACATGTAGTGTGACGTTCGCTCAAAAGATGGCGTTCATCAAGTGAATGCTGGTGTCACCATGCAACACGCAGGACAGGCAAGAGGGCAGAAGCACTGCTGTCCTCGGAGCGTGAGACCACGCTGCAGTGGTATTTGAAATTCGAGGACGTTCTGTGACTGCCCCCTGCATTCTCCCAACTGAACACCCCTTGACTTCTACCTATGGGGGACCTTAAAGGACATGGTGCTCTGTAGAAAACTGGCCACACTGGCAGGACTTTGGGAAGAAATTGAAACGTGGGCAGCGATACAAGTGGACACTTGGGTCACTGTTGCTCACGCAGTAGTTCGCCGTCATCAGAAGTGTCTGGACACTGACGGTCACCACTCTGAGCACCTCTTGTAATGACAATTCAAACGTGATTTTTTTATTGGTATGTATGATTACCATTTTAGTAGTTTTTTTCTTTTCTTGAAATGTGTATACATGTTTGTGGCACCCTCTGTATAATAAGCGTCAAGTGAGATAGTGACCGAAATGCCTGCTGGTCTCGTGTTGTGATGGTTAATTTTATACGGTGACTTGTTGCGTGGTAAGAGGTCACCTGGTTCTATGCCCTCATTTCACAGCTGAGGGACATCTGGGGGGACTAACCTGCCCGAGGGCTCAGGACTGCTTGGTAGTAAGGCCAGACAGGTCCTTTGGTTTCTCAAGGTCCTTCAGGATGTCTCCTACTCAGGAGCCCCCCTCTCCATCATCAGAACCAACGTCTGTCATGGAGAAGGCTCGGGATTTGGTACTCGACGTGAATTCCTTAAGTCACCTCATGAAGTGTAGGCGATTCTTTTTTTTGCCAGTTTTTAAAAATATATGTTTATACCCTAAACTTAGCGGATCAAAAAGTCAAAGAACACAAACAGACTTCTGATGGAGATGTTCAGAGTCTAAAAGATCCTTTTCACCAAGTTCAAGTGTTAGCATGCAACCATGCCGTCTAATTTGCACTCGCACGGCGCTCGTTCTGTCGGAGACAAGAGCTGCCTTGAGAACCACCAGGACTCAGCTCCCACCCTCTGCTTCCCCTGACAAACTCGAAGTAAATCCTGGGTTTGTAAGAGAAGTTTCCTGACCAAGATGATCAGAATGGCGCTTAGGAATTTTGTCACATTTAATCCATCTTTAAAAACAGGTGAGAAAAAACGTAATTTAAGCATTTTACTTTTCCCCATTTTGAAGTGTGTTCAGTCTCGTAACCTTTAGGGATGAACTGACGGCAGAACACCCCAGAAAAGGCGAGCTCTGAGAGTCCAACAGCCGTCACCACGAGCTACATCTCTATCGTCTCCTGGCTGTGCGATGTTGGGGAGATGGCCCAGATGACCACGCGAGTGGCACTGCTTAGCGGGCGCTACGCTGAGTAAGATGACGGGGGAGCTGCTCCGTGAAGCGGCCTTGCGTGCCCGCAGCCCCCTTTAAAGGAAGGCACTTCCCGCTTAGGCGTTTCAGTAAGCTGCTTCCAAGTCCCACACATTGAATGTCGCTAAGTTAGGAGGGGGACCCAGGTAAGTCTGACCTCAAAGGCCACCTGACAGGACGTCAGAGGTCTTGCCGACACCCCTCAGATCGGGTTGTCGCAGTCATGGAAGGGACGTTCCAGGTGAAGGCTGAGCAGGAAGGAGGGGCACGCCTGTTACAGCCAGGGCGGACGCTAGCTGACGTCCTGACCTTGTTAGAATGGCAGTGTCAGCGGCAGCGCCGACTCCTACCATGAGGTACGGCCCGGCCCAGCCCGGTTGTTTTGAAGAACTTCTGAGTCCTGCACAAGATTAGTTGTAGGACAGCTGAGATTTGTGATAAGGAGTGCGGTGACACTAGGTTGTGGGACGGACTCAACCCAACATCTGAAGTTCAAGTGTCCCCTTTGGAACCACGGCATAGGCTGGGCCAGGGGCTCTGGAACGTTCCCACCTGTGCTGGAGCCCTCTGAGCCACTGCTGACCGTGAGCGCCGAGCTGCCCACCCGCTTCCCTCCAGACCCCGAGCTCACTTCTTCCTAATTCTGAGGGTGAATCCTCATGGCTCCCAGCGAAGCCCAGATGAGTCCCCTCCCCCGGGCTCCCACGGGGCTGCCCCTGTGCGTCGTGGCACGCCGCTGAGAACGCTCCAGTCCCGCGGGTCACCCTGGGACCTGCTGCTCTGACGAGGCCTGCGCCATCGCTCACCGGGGCGCTGAGGGTCCGCTCGCCCCTGGCCCAGGCAGCACGGTGATTCCCGGTCATTAACGGGGTACTTGTGGGGGTCCCGTGCCCGGGAAGGAACAGCCCTTTTGTCAGCCTGGCGAGGCCATTGTTCGGAGCCAGGCCCAGCCAATTAGCGCCTTTCGCCATCCCCGTCAGCTGGGGTTTGAGAAAAGGCGAGGAAGGGGGCCAGTCAGATGCTGATTTAGATACAATTGTGTCGGCGCTCGCAGGGGACAGGCTCTGGGCAGCCACCGGGTTTAATGAAGCACACAGCTCGGGTCCCAGGGACCGTGCAGCCATCATTGTGAGGAGACTCCTCTGTGTTCCTGTGCCAGGCAGCAGAGGGAGGGGCGTCACAAGGAGCCTCTCTCCTTTTTTTAAAAAGATTTGAGAGAGATAATCATCCGTTTAATCTGCTCATTAAACAAGTCTCTCAGGCGGACTTAACGTGAATTAGCACTTCTCTGTAAAGGTGAAGTGTGACCTGCAGGAGACAGCTCAGATCACTTGACAGGTCACAATTATTTTATTTTTTTGATGTGGTCGTTAGAGGCACCATCTCGCCTGGAAATCCTCCCCCTGCAGGACGCGCAAACCCCGGGGATGCCACCGGTGGGGGCCTGAGAGCGGCAGGGACAGAGCTCAGCAACGGAAGCTGAGAATGCCTTGCCCTACGACATCCCGGTCTGAGGACGGTTACAGCGTCGGACCCCGACAGCCTCCCCAGAACTGACCCGCACGGCTGTGAAGCTCCCCAGCCGAACCCGGCCCGGGACGCATCTTCTAGGACCTGTCAACACGGAGCTCTCAGGGCCTCCGGCCAGAAACACAGGTGTTCGGGCACACACATCTGGTGGGCCACCACTGCGCCATCAGCCCTCGGGTGCTTTAGGACACGAATCCTACAACCAGACCAGAGCGGTGCTGTTAACACAGCAGGACCCGGCGGGTCGGCACCGGGACTTAGTGCTGGATCTGTGCATACCCGCTGCTGAAGACACGTCAGGCTGAGCGGCTCCCAGAGCACGGCCCCATCCCGAGGGGCCTTCCTGCAGGCCAGACACCTGGGGCACCTTGTTGCTAGCAGCACCTCCTGGACCCCGCCCGGCTCCTCGGTAGTCCCCGCTCTTAACTGTCCCTGCCACAAACTCCGCCCCCTAACGTCTGCCTCGACCACCTTCCTGCCCACCAAGACGTGACAGCCCACTTTTCACCACTGACGTCATCAGTGGGCAGTTGGTCTGCTTCTGACGTCATCTGGATTCGAGATTCTGTGAGTTGATAGCAAATGAGATTCTGAGGTACCTGTCAGAAGCCATCACAATACGAAGATTCTCTAGTGGGTCACGGTAAGTGCTCTCCAGAGTCTGCCACAGGGGACGCTGTCTGACCCTGCTGACTTGTGTCCTGTTAGGGACATCGGCCATAGGGGACGCTGTCTGACCCTGCTGGCTTGCAGCGTCCTATTAGGGACACCAGCCACAGGTGACGCTGTCTGACCCTGCTGACTTGTGTCCTGTTAGGGACATCGGCCATAGGGGACGCTGTCTGACCCTGCTGGCTTGCAGCGTCCTATTAGGGACACCAGCCACAGGTGACGCTGTCTGACCCTGCTGGCTTGTGTCCTGTTAGGGACACTGGCCACAGGTGACGCTGACCCTGCTGGCTTGCATCTTAGTAAGGGATAAACAGCACATGTGAGCTTCTGAATTAAGGACACAATGCAGCCCTCAGATGATCAGCCAGAAGCAACTTCTCATGTACCCTAGGGGGAAAAATCTGAATTTCCTTTGAGATGGACAGACAGTGCTGTAGGAAGCACTTTACTTCACCCATCAGCGGGTTCACCATGTATTTGATGGCGGCTTCTGCCTGTTACCGGGATTCCTTCGTCCCCGAGAATAGCAGCAGCATGGGGGCCTGAGGCAGACTCCTAGGACTGGTGTCGCAGCCTGGTTTGCTAGCCCAATTCCATCTCCCAGCCCACACGCGGTCCCGAGTGGAACAGCAGGAATACAGGACCTTGGGGACCGTGTTTTCCATCCCTTAGCAAAAGCCAATCTCTAGTCTTGGACCTGCCCTCCTCATTCCAGCAAGACAAGTAGGATTAGAACTTCAGTGAACACCAAAGTGCCTTCCAAGGTTTCAAGCTATTAAAGACAAAGAGAGTTAGAGACTGGAAACAGACTAACGGCTCGTGTCCTCAGAAGAGGGAAAAATAAGGATCAGAAAAGGCCAGTGTGCTACCAGACGGACTCAGTATTCCGAGTTCTTCCTGGAAGGTTGGGAAGCAGACAACTACGAAGTCAGGCTCGTGAAAGCACCAGGAAGGCACCAGGGGCAATAGGATATGAGGGGGTACCCCCAGAACCCTGGAATAACCTGGAGGGCGGGCCCCTTGTAGTACAGGCTTCCCGGCCAGGGCAGTGTGCTAGGAGCCCGTCTGCATCCGTGCACCAGCTGGCGGTGTTGAGAGAGGCTGTTTGGCTTCAGGGAATTTGTCTTGGAGACTTTGAACGCGTTTGCCCATTTCATGACGGGTGATTGACACGACGTGTGGCACGACAACGCACCTGCCCACACCGCGCTGAGTGCTCAGCAGTTTTGACCAGAAATGGCATGACCCCCAAGCCCCCCCACCCCAGTCACCCGAACTCATCCGAGTGACTGTTTTGTTTCCTTGGATGAAGGCAGTCCTCAAAGGGAAACGTTTCGCTGACGTGGAAGAGGTGGGGACGAAACCCAAGCGAAACAAGGAGAACAGAAGCACCGAATAAGATAAATAAAGGCAGCTTCCCTCTGGCTCGGGATATCTTGAGTCAGAAGAGGAGGAAAAGTAGCCTCCAATCCCTTCAAACATGGGGAGGCTAGTTTTAAGAAATTAAACTCAAATTGGAACTGAAGCTCAAGCCAACTCGGGAAGGCCCTTCCCGCCCCTTCCACTGTCAGAGGCAGCGAAGGAGTAGGAACGCCCTTCCTGAGGAAGCGGGGTTACTGCCCCCCGCCTGGCCCCACACTCCGCACCCCCTTGCAGAGGCACTCCCAGGCCCAGCTTTTCCAACAGCCCGCACCCCGGAGAGGAAGCCGGGGGACGAAGGAGCTCCTCCTGCAGCGGGGGTTTCTAGCGTTTCACGCCCTCCCAGGGCTCCTCTTTAACGCCGTACTAAACTTGGATTTTTCGTTTGTGAAAGAGCAGAGTTTACTGCCCAAGTCTTGGCTTCTGGGCACATTCCATGAGTCTGAATGAGATGTAAGGAAAGGCTTTAACTCATTTTTCCTGGCTTTCCCACAGCCAAACACAGCAAATTCCCTGCCTTTCAAAGGAAGCAGACACAGAAAAGCCCAGAGAAACAGACTGACAGAAAGAAGAGGCGAACTTCAGGGGCGCTCAGGTCTCTCCCCACCCACGCGGCCCCCACCCTTGCTTTAGGCGGCAGCACAAAACGGCCCACAGCCCGGAAGGCTCACTTAAGCGTTACAGAAGGTGCGAGCCCGTGATTGGTCAGAATCGAGCCAATGAGCTTCCTGGATCTATTAAAACAGAAGTGGCAGCTGGGGACCCTTGCTGATTTTTTTAAAATTGGGAGACCCCTGAGTGTCTCCACCTGAAACCACAGTACGGTAATTCACCCTTCAGTGTTTATTATCAGGATTCATAAGAAAGAGTTAGAAATGGGCCAGACTTCAGAGTCTTAAATTTGATAGTAAAGAAAATGAGCTCAATATATAACGATACCAGACCATTCCACGTGAAAAACAGTAAACCCCTTATTCCTTCTTTGGTCTAAAGGAAGACCTAAGTCCTATCACTTTGCTTCTTTTACTAGAAAATATTTATATTCCATTTATTTTATTAAATTGGGTTGACAGTGGTTACTAAAACTATATAGGTTTCAAGTGTACAGTTCTATACTACATCATCTATATGTTGCATTGTGTGCTCACCACCCAGACTCCTTCCATCACCGTGTATCTGACTCCCCCTCCCTCCTTCCCACCCCTCCCCGCTTCCTGTAACCACTAAACTGCTGTGTGTGTCTGGCTTATTTTGTTTACTATGATGATCTCAAGATCCATCCATGTTTTCACAAATGGCTGAGTAGTATTCCATTGTACAAGGTAAACATCTTCATCCAATCATCTATCGAAGGGCACTTGGATTGTTTCCATGTCTTGGCCACAGTGAATAATGCTGCATTGAACACTGGGGTACATATATGTGTGCAAAAGAAAGGTTTCAGACTTTTTGTGTAGATACCCAGAAGAGGGATTGCTGGGTCGTATGGTAAACTCTATTCTTCATTTTTTTGAGGAAATTCCATATTGTCCTCCACAGTGTCTGCACCATTTTGCACTCCCACCAGCAGTGTCTGAGGGTCCTTTTCCTCCTCATCCTCTCCAGCACTTGTTGATCCTTGTCTTGTTGATCACAGCCATTCTCACAGGTGTGAGGTGGTATCTCCTTGCGGTCTTGATTTGCATTTCCCTGATAGTTAGTGAGGATGAGCATGTTTTCATGTATCTATTGGCCATTTCTACGTCTTCTTGGGAGAAATATCTGTTCAGGTCCTCTGCCCATTTTTTAATTGTTTTTTTGTTGTTGAGTTGTATGAGTTCTTGATATATTTTGGATATTGGAGGCATTGTTTGCCAATTTCTCCCATTTGGTTGGTTGTCTCTTTGTTTTGCTGAAGGTTTCTTTTGCTGTGAAAAAATATTTTAGTTTGATATAATCCCATTAATTTACTTTTGCTTTTACTTCCCGTACCTCTAAGGTAAAATTCATAAATTCCTTCCTGAACCCAAGTCCATAAGCTTAGTTCCTATGTTTTCTCCTATGACCCTTATTGTTTCAGATCTTATGTTTAGGTCTTTCATCCATTTTGAGTTAATTTTGGTGTATGGTGGCAGATCGCAGACTAGGTACATTTTTATACAGTTTATATAATTTATGCAGTGATCCCCTGATTAGTCTAGTACCCACCCAGCACTCTCCATGGTTGCTGGAACATTACTGACTATATTCTCTGTGGAGGAGTGACTGTTGAGTGCGTACAGACTTTGTTTGGGATGATGAAAAAGTTCTGGAGACGATGGTGGCGATGGTTGCACAACATTATTAATACACTTAATTTCACTGAACTGTACACGTAAAATTGTTGAAATGATTAAAATTCATATAAAATAAAATATGACATGGATAGTCATAGGAATATTTTTTTAACAGCTATTTTAATGCATTATTCTAGGAACTCAGGTCATTACCTTAAGGAAACTCTGCCCTTGGAAGAATGTCATTATTACTATTGTAACGTAAATATGTCCTCAGGATTTCCTTTTTAAGAAAGTAAATAATTATAAGTACATAAATACACACCTCCAATGTGCATCTGCAAAGCTTTCATACTCAGAAATACATCAGGTTTAAATAAAGATTTAATATGTGGCTACTACTGATAAATCAGTATACTCAAAGTTCAAGGTAATGTATTTTATACAATCTAAAAATTTAATGCCATAATTCAACTTGAAGTCACATATAAAATATATACTTTAAAATACTCCTTAGTACTCTTTTCTCCACGTATCCTCCAAATAATATTTTCTACTTAGAAGTTATGTATCACACAACCAAAATGACCCAAAATCACTGAGTGGGCTGCCCCTCCCACGAAAGGCCCAGGGAATAAGAATGCTGTCGAAGGACGTGGGATGGGCACCATGACTGCCCGGGAGAGCTCCCCTAATGCCCACTTCTTGGAAAGAGAACCGCAATTCGTTGGCGTTTGAAATGTTTTCTCGCTTTGGAACTTGTCGCCTGGACAGTAAGTCAGGTCAGCCTCGGCTCAGCCCCTGCCGCCCTGAACCAGGTGAAGCCCTCCTTGGTTTGCTAAGACAGCAGCCCTGCTGGAGCGGCGGGAATTTGTCGAGGGCTCTGAGCCTCCGGACACTACGGCTGTTGGAGAATTGCTATCGTTACAAGATGCCCGCGAGGAACCTGAGGCCTCGCAGACACCCGGGTCTGTTCTGAATAGGGAGGCTGATCACGGCTTCATTACTTTCTTACGAGACAAGAAGCTGCAAAGGTGCAAGCATTCAGGAGCCGTGCAAGCACAAATAGGGAAATTCTCAGCTCCTCCGCAGGCCCACCTGGACGAGACCACGCGAGGGAGAAAACTACGCTCAACACACCTCAGCCCCTGTTATCCCAGACCCTGAGGGCTTAGAGCAGAGTCCCACGTGTGAGCACATGACTCGCAGAAATCGCTGAAACTTGGGTTTAAAGATGCTACGATACATGAAGGAGCAAAAACAGTGCAGGAGTACGCGTCTCAAGAAAAAACCATCAGGCATTAAGGGACTGTCTTTAAATGAGATGTCTAAGGTTCATCTCAAATCATGGTATTTATATACATTATTTCAATTTTGATAGTATGGTAGGAGAGACAGGTTGGTAGGAGTTGACGTGTTATCATACAACCTTTACCTGAAAAAAAATCCATTGAGGATGTAGAAATAAGTCAAAATCTTGAAATGAAAAAGCAATGCAGTAGGTCACTTTAACTCCTCAAAGAACCTGCAGGATGCAGCTTGTACATTAGGAGCCAGTGCTATCATTTTGTGACTCGGTCCATCGTAGATCTCTGACAGAACCCTCTGACTCCGTAGTCTACTGTGTTTGTGGAAGAATGGAGTCGCTGAAAGCCCAGCTGCCTGGGATCCGAAATCGAGTCAGGAATAACAAAAGCGAGTGGGCATGGAGGGAGCCCGCCACGGCAAAGGAAACGGAAGAAAGGAAGTCTCCGCGTGGCCCGCTGATCAAATAGGGTCTCTGTTTGTCTTCAGAAAATGTCGTTGCTGTCGCACAGTTGAAAGGGGCCTTGGAAGTCAACCGGGCCCCGCCCTGGGCACTCACGCAATGATTGCCAACGGCTGAGTCAATAAACACTTCGACTTCGTAAATGGGAAGAACGAGAGATCTGAGACCTCTGCCGGGGGGAGGCCCAGCCAAGGGGGCCAGGCCCCGAATGACTGTTCATATAAATGGTCACCACGCCGGGAGTTTGGTTTTAACTTGGCGCTTTTGGCAGCGTTAGCCTTCTTTGGAAAGCAACGATGTCCCCAGTTCCCCGAACGTCCCCTGTTTTGACTGCTCGTCAGCAAAACACGTCCAGGAAGGCCCTCCGCTCCACGTGCGCGGGGCGTCACCAGGGAGAAAGTGGGGAGGACGCAGCGCCCGGTCAGGGAAGGGCCCGGGACCGCAGTCACCGAGGCCAGGACTTGCCCATCGTCAGGCCCTCGTTGTCGTCGTGATAATGAAGGGGAGACAGCAAAGCCCCGGGCAGGAGGTGCCCACAAAGGAACGAGAGCAGGGAGGGAGGGCAGCGGTGGCCGGTGCAGAGGAGGAGGGGGAGCGTTCTGCACAGGAGGGCGCGGCGTTCACAGAAAGGCTGGGGAGAGGGGAGCCGGAGCCCCCAGTGCCCAGCGGTGGGGTGCCGCGGGATCGGTAAGGTGGGACCGGCTGCGGGAAGCCTGGAAAACTGGGCCGAGGCCGTGGAGGAAAAACCGAGGGAATCGCTGCACGTTCTGAGCAGAGTGACGTGGACACACGCTTGGCGCCCAGCCGAGGTTGGAGACGTGAGTACCCGAGGGAGGGCAAGGCAGGGGGCCAGGGAGCAGCAGCGGCTACGGCGGTCACGCCAGGACGGGGGCGCAAATGACCCCGGGGCGCAGACTGATTGGCTGTGGCAGGCAGGTAAGGGGAGAGGAACGGGACACGACCAGAGGCTTGGGGCATGAGTCAGGGGACGGGGACCAACAGAGGTTCAGGAGGGCCGATTGGGAAGGGGGTCGGGAAGACGCAAGGTGAGTTTCAGACACGCGAAGCTGAAGGCGAGGCACGCACGCCGTGCGGATGGTGCTGGAAGAGAGGCTGCGGGGAGAGCTGGGCACCAGTCACCTCTGCAGGGCTTTCTTGAGGAATATCAACGGAGGCCAAGGAGGAGATGAGCACGACTCGAGGAGGCACAGCCGCGTGCTGAGCATCTAAGCGGCCACAGGCGTCCTCACGAGGTCTGTCACCTACCATACAAGGACCTGGCCCAGTGATGGAGGGCGGGAAGGGGACCCAGGAGTGCACAGCCTCACGGGAGTCTGTCGTGTCCGCCAGGGACACTGAAGGCAAGAGGCTGAGGCTGTGTGTGAGCGGGTGGAGGACCAGGACGGAGCCGGGCCCCGGGCCTGGGGTGCAAGTGGCAGCCGGTGGCAGCTGGTGACCTCCGCATGTAACAGTGAGGAAAACAGGCCACGAGCGGAAGTCACTGCTCTCGCACTGCGGACTGTGAGGTGTGCATGCACTGGGGGGGGGAGGGGGGGGCGTGCATCCAGTTAGTTCATCTTCTGACCTTGGTGAGGGCTGGAGGCCATGAGACGCTTAGGAGAAAATGACCAGTGGAAAAGCTGGAAATTTCATCCAGTGGCCAGGGGCCTGAGGCTGAGGAGGGGTCTGGGAGGGACCAGGGCTTGGGGTCACTGTCTAAGGGCAGTGTTTCATGCTGGAACTCCGATGCAATCGTTTCAAACACTCACGATCGGAAATATAAATACAGACACACACGGTATTCACGCTATGCCCTGCCCACCACATACGGGGGTCCCCACGGACAGGAGCTGGATTTCCTACTTCAAAAACACCAGTCATTCAGCAAACTACCCAATCTGCCCGTGCAGAGAAATGGCCAATGTCCTGCATGGTTTTGGAGTCGGGGTGGGGGTAAAGAGGTACTTCTTGAAGCTTTGCTGTGCAAGAAAAACAACACACACACACACACACACCAGGCAGACTATCAGCCCAGCACTCTGCGGCCAGATAACACTGTCCGGCTGGAGCAGTGCTCGCCGTGTGAAGGGCAGGGATGGCAGCGCGAGGAGTGACTTCCTGCAGGTCGGCTGAGCAAGCTCGCTCTCCAGCTCAGGGAGCTTCTTCCCACGGTCCCTTTTAAAACCCCATGTCCTGGTTTCGTGTGATCGCCAAGAACTTTTATTTTGAGATCCTTTTTTGTAAATCCTCGGCTAGTCACCTAATGGACCCCAACTCTAGGTTAAGACAGGTAAATTATTGTCATTATCCTTCCTTAGGCATCTTCCAATCTGGTAGACCAGCTAGTACGCATATGCTCGCACACGTGATATTTTCATTGCAACTGTCTGTGTGCATGTGCTCCCCTGAGCTCCCAGTGATGAGCTATTGTCAGAATGAGCAATGATCATCGACGAATAATCGCCATATCCTGTTTGCAGGCAGTTTCCCAGCCAACGGGCTCACAGGGGCCTCCGCGGAGAGACTGCACGTTCCACAAAGAAGCTCCGGAGTGAAATCTAATCTGCGTCTGGAAGCGCCGCTGACCGCGGCGGGGCCTGTGTGCTCGGCAGCAATCACAGCGCGCCCCGGCCCGCCCGGCGGAGACGTGCTTCCGAAACGGCGCTGGCCCCGCCTCTGAGGTGTGTGAAAACAATAGAAAGCAAGTAAATAAAATGTGCATTGTGTCTTCTGTAGTTGAGGTAGCTTCTCCTAAACGTCACGCTTTCAATGACACGTATATGATAGAAAGCTATGAATTTGTGCTCGTAGTTGTGATAAATCTGAATGCAAAATTTAACTCCTCATATTGATTTGGGAGGATCGTAAACCCACCTGCTTATGACGTCAGTGAAGTTGTTTGAACCCACTCATTTATGACAAAGATAAAAAAATGTTTTTAGAAGTAAACTTGTTTTGATATAAGAATGAGGTAAGTTGTGGCAGGGCGTCATCATCCCATCCGTTGTCACTGACATATGCTCACTAGCTCAGCGGCTGAGGGTCCCCACTGGGGCCCCACGTGGGGAAGTCACTATGGCAAGGGGACATTTAGACTACGGACCCCGACAATCTGTGAGGACTACCCCACAGGGACACCTTGCTGACCTGCACGGCTCTCTGAAGATCTTGAGGCACTTGCTCCTGCCGTGGCCAAGGCCCCTCTGAGTGGCAGTCGTGCTAAACGGTGCAACGGTCTTAGGAAGAGAAGGGACAACTACTCCTGCCCCGGGTGCCGGCGTGCCCACTTACCACAGGCAGTGCCAGCTGATCCCAGGACCCTAATGACCATCCAGCGGGGGTCATTTCCAGGTCAAGTGCATAGCAATGAATTTTTTAGATTATTCACGACACAAGCGGCAACGGAAACATTTACTCAAACGTATTCAACCGAGACTAAAAACCGTGCTTATCACCATGTGTCTATTAGAAAAAGCAAACTGGGAAAGCAGACTGGGAGCCCTTGACAGGCAGACTGAAGTAAGGAGAGTTATTAAAAGCTGGACATCTCACAGGGCCGACGGCGAGGGGAGGTGCTGTCTCGGGGTCCTGGACGGGGGACACCTCCTTAGATCTCGGCTCGCCTTCCACTCGCCCGTCCCAGTGGAATTTATTATCGATGGAAGTTGGATTGAGGAAGAAGTCGCCCCACATGCTCCCACGCCCTGTTTTTAAGCGTAGGCTCTTTATCGAAGTAAAACTTACGCCCCAACGACAAAGTGCGTAGATCACAGGCGAACGTCTCACGTGACTCCATTTTCGCACAACGAATACCTGGGGACACAGCCCTCAGACACAAGCGAGCGCGAACCCCCAGAAACTCAGCAGGAAGCTTCTCCCGTCTCTTCCGTTTCTCACTGTCCTCCCTGCCCCGGAGTGAAACCACCACGCTGACCTCTAACGCCGTGAACAAGTCTGGACTTCCTAGGAATGTGATGGCACAGCGGGGGTGTCTGCAGGACCCCTCAGACGCTCCGATGTCTGACTGCGACGTGACGGAGAGACGTGCCGAGCCTGCCCGCGGACGACGTGCTGTGCCCCAGTGCACTCCCGTCCTCTGCCAGTTTGATCCTGTGATGAGCAGGCGACGGGATGCTACAACCCCACGGCCATGAAGCCCCCGGGACAGCCAGGGGCTGGGAACGGGGGCCCCCCATGCCTTCCCCAGAAGTTTCCACTCTCAGGGCAGTGCGGCTCGGATGGGCCTCCTCGAGAGGGCCCTGAGGCTCAGAGCCCGGTCAGCCAGTCAGCAGCCCAGGGCCCAGACCCCTGCCGGCGGCTGCCGCTGGGCGCGGGTTTCCGCGGGGTGGCCTGGGAGGCGCTCCGCCCCGGGACCCCTTCTCTGGCTGCCGGCACCCCGCAGGGCCGTGTGCGCGTCAGCTGCGTCCACGCCACTGGTGTGCATGGAGCGGCCTGGTCACAGGAGGCGGAGCGCACCTGAAGGTATGACAGGCACAGGCAGGCCACGGGTGGGCCGCACACCGCAGACACGTCACCGAGCAGAGGCAGGGCACCCTCTCCCAGTTACAAAGACACACAAGGCTCGTGCAGGGCAGCTCAGCCGGCCAGGGGCCCCCAGTCCATACAGGGAAGCTTCCAGAACAGGGGCTCATTTAGATGGGTGACCTAATCCCAGCAACGGATACTTGACTCTGCCATCACGACCCCCACATCCCAACTTCTGCTGACGGGGGGTGGGGGGGCAGGCGCCATATTGGGTCATTTGGAAAGGTGAACGTCCTGTTATTGATTAGATCAGGTGTGTGCAGGCAGTCACCGTGTCTACAATAAGGGATAGCACGACGTCGTGTATCAGTTTCAGAACTAGCTACCGTGACGTTGTTGGAAGAAACAACTTCCTTCACACCAAACCCAACGTTGAAACAATGCACATTAGCGGGGACAGACGGCGGGGACAGCCGGGGGGACACCCAGTGGGGACAGCCGGCAGGGTCACCGGCGGGGACAGCCAGCTGTTTCTCTAGGGAAGTCTGAACCCACAATTCCCTTTGCTTCACTTTGGAAAAGAAAACCCTTCCTTCAGTCAGAACCCTGCTCATTGCAAGTGCACGCTGGGTGACCCCGGGCCGGGGAGCTGAGCACGGGCCTCGGTCAACGCGCGCATCCCCATGGGGTACTGCGGGGGAAGCCCTGCGGCCGAGGAAGTGAGGACAAGGCCGCGCCCCGGGGACGACGGACGCCGGCCCCACAAGCACGCTGCTCGGACCGAGCTGCCCTCCTGCCACGTTGTGCCTTCGACCCGAAGGGAAGCAAGACCGTAGGGTTCAAAAGAGGAGAACGGCGTCCCCGGAAGCAGTGGGCCACTACGGCCCTCTGGGGCAGGACCGATCTGTGGGAGCCCCTGGGGCTCTACCACCCTCACCCCCTATCCTGCCGATGAGCTAGAAACGTGCCTGAGACGACCGCCAGCCCCCCCGCGTGGCCTCCCACTGCCCTCTGTCTCACCGGGGGGACAGGGGACAGTGCAGGGAGGAGACTCAGGAGAAAAGAGGGAAAACACGCAGGCCAGGCCTTACGTTGGCGTCTGGGGCAAGGCAGGAAGCCAAGGGCCCCCCCCTGCCACCGCCAACGGCCTGGGGGGCTGACCCTGCGAGCACTTCTGCGGAGATTCCTGGGGCCCCACCGAGGACTGAGCAGGGAGAGGCCGCGAAGAAGGGGGCCAGGGACCGGAGGCGGCTCCGGGGGCGCGGCCTAGTGCCCGAGGTCAGCGGTGAGAGGTGACGACAGGAGGGAAGGTGCAGTCTGTCCCCTCGGGGGCCGATTGGGGCCCCACCCCTCAGTTACTGTCCTAGCGCCCAGGGCACAGCTGGGACGACCTCAGACCAGCGCTAAGGGGCAGGAGCTCGGGAGTGACCATGCCTCCTGAGGTGACACCTGTCACAGCGAGGAAGGACTTGTCCGTGACCCAGCTCGAGGGATCAGGGGGCACAATTCCCGGGTCTTTCTGAGGCAGCAGGACGGAAGCACGAGCCCAGGTGCAGACGCTGACTCGGGGTGACGTCCCCGCTTCCGTCCGCGGCCCGCCGAGCCGACAGCCCGATCACGCGCAGGACAAGCTGGAGCCGGGCCAGGCAGCACGCGGGAGGCGAGGCCGGGGGACGCGCGGCGCCCACACCGATCGGCGCCGGCCTGCGTGGCAGCTGGGTGTGCGGGAGGCGAGTGGCAGAGAACGGCACCCTCGAGTGGTTCCCTTCCCCCGACACCCGAACTCCCGCAGGCGGCGTCTCAACGTGTCCACCCCGCTGCAACCCCGTCACGAAGGAGAAGGGCTGGACCCCCGGGGTTCCCCCGGCTCGGCTCTGCTGGCGCCTGTCACAGGCCTGGGGCCCTCCCAGCGGTGGGACCCCCCAGAAGGCAGCAGAGAGCCCCACTGTCCACGAGGTCAGCGGAAGGTGGGACGTGCAGCGGGGCGGCCGGAGGGACGAGCCCCAAGGACGGGGTTTCTCACCTTATTGTCCCCCCAACACCCCCCCCCCCGAACTCCCCTTTTCCCGAAGGAAAAGGTGCTGCGCGCACAAGAGGGGTGACATGGGAAGCGAGGGGGCCTCCCTCTGGTCCCTGTCCCCTCAGCCCGGAGGCGAGCCCCCTCCTGGGCGAAGGGCAGCGAGTCTGCTGAGACTGCCCACAGGGCCTCGCGACAGCCAAGGGCAGGGCCTTCCCGCGCGGTGCTGTCCCCCGAGGGGCCGGCGGGGCCTTTCCTCTAGCCTTTTCGTTCATCTTATTAGCACATCTGCTGGGGTGACACTGCCCGCAAAGCCACGTGGGTTTCGGGCGTACACCTGCGTGCTGCCTCCCGGAGTGAGTTCTGTCCTCACGCGTTTGACTCCCCACCCCCGCCCCCCGCCTTCTAAGTGGGACAAAGCCGAGGGACAAGGGCGCTCCCCTCTCCCCCAGCATTCCGCTGGGTGCTGGGCAGGGCCGAGCCCCCCGAGGTCCTCCTGCGGGGCGAGCTGGGCGCAGGCAGGCGGAGCGCGGGCTGTCCGCATCCAGGAGGGACTCGCAGCCTCTTCTCCGAGCTTCCTCACACGCCGGTGGGTGTGCGGCCTGTGCACACATCAGTCTTCAGCACTAACAACTGTTTGTCGTCATCACAAAATGTGCGGAGGGCTCTCAGCGCACAGAGCGAGCATGTGGCTCTCCGGGGAGGGGGTGCTGGGAGGGGGCGGGGGGTCAGGTGTACTGGGGGCCCTCCAGGTGGCCCCCGGCCAAGCCTGGCCCCTCCCCTGAGCACGTGGACACGGGCAGGTTCGTTACCTCCACCGGGACTCCGTTTCCTGTCTGTAAGGTGGGATCAGAGTGAGGATCAAATAGGCAAAACCGTGAATAGAGTGCCAGCACTTGCTTAGTTACTCCTGTCATTGTCACCTGCAGCAGCAGCAGCCCCGGCACTGGGCCTGAAGGAAAACATTCCCAGATAAAACCAAAGAAGACTAAGACCCATGTTCTCATTTACGGCCATTCCATCAGCGAACGGGGACCAGGGACTTGTGGCTAATTTTTAAGCTGGGAAAGAGTTGTCTCTTTGGAGTAAAGAGCCTTCGACAAATTCCTAAGAATGACACACAGGGGACCCCCCTTCCCCCAACGATCAGGCAAGCGCCTTTGTCCAGCACGCCACGTGGGATTTCATAGATGTCAACTGGTGATCGCTTAGCACCCCCAAACATTCAAGGAACATGAAGCGCCCCAAATCAAAACGATCCACGTTTAACAGCTTCACGGCACGAAGGCGTCACTCTTAGCCTACAGAACGCCATTCTCTCTCCCCGGCTTCTCCCGGGCGCAGTGGGGGACAGAGGTCCTTTGTGTCTGGGGACGCCAAGACGCTGCGCAGGACCGTGGTGCTGTCCTGCTTGCTGTCACCCCTGGAAATGGGATCTGTATTGGTTAACAAAGAGGGAGGGGAGCGCCGTGGGGTGTGCCTGCGCTTTTCGAATAACGAAGATTCCTATCTATGCCAGGGCAGCCTCTCCGGTTCCACGGGGTGTGGCACCCGATCACGACCCAGCAGCCTTGTCCGTCGTTATCTCGTTGCAGGGCGACCGGACTGCTCCCTGGCCGGGGCTTTGTGGCCACTGGCCCCTGCAGTCCTGCCGCAGCCCTGCAGGAAACTGCGCCTGGGCAGAGGGCCGCGTTTATTTATGCACATTCCTGCCTCAAATTGAATTAATGAGCATAATTTAAGTCAGGCGACGTTCTCCTGCTCTCCTTTCTCTGCACCCCACCGGTCGGCCCGCCGTCTCCCTCCCACTGTCCCCCGTGGGGCTCCTGTGGGAATGCACGCTGGCACGCTGGGAGAGTGGGCCTCTCCGCCTTTAAGTGCCCAGCGAACCACCTGGGGCTCCGGTTAAAACGCGGATTCTAGCCCAGTAGCTCCGGGTTGGGGCCTGGGATTCGGCATTTCTGACACGCCCTCTCTCTGGGGAGGCTGAGGCCACTGGGCTTGGGGGGGCACACTTGGAGGAGCAGGGCTCCCCTGCACCGATTATAACAAGCAAAGTCTGAATGAGCAGCCGAAAAGGCGAACGTTAGCTTGTGAACTTCCCGGTCCGCCCGACGGAACGCAAGGTTAAGCAGAAGCACGTCCGCGGGGGGCTGCGTACCTTGCTTTCTTCTTCCGTGGGCGCATCAGGGGCACAGACCAAGCCAGGGCGCAAGTCCTGTTAACCCCAAACGGTCCCACGCACGCTGCAAAGCCTGGGCCTTACACAAAGCGAGGCGTGGCGATGCCAGGACACTTCACTCTCACACGGGAAGTGCAAGCAGCCCACAGAAGAGCCTTCAGTGCGGCTGCGGCTAAACGCAGGAGGTCTGTTCATTGCATCGGCCAGGCCAACGAGGAATTTCCTGCCTGCTGTGCCAACGCCGAGTGCAAGGAACTTTCTCTGAAGTGCGTGCAGGAAAACCAGCAGCTCTCCTGTGCATTCATTCACACATGTACACCTCCGCCAGCTCCCCCGGCCAAAAACCCCTCCACGTTCTACCAAGAAAAAGATTAAAAAAGGGGAACAGAGAGAAAAACAATCCCTCTCAGACAAAAGAAAAGCAAATGAATGTATTTGAAAACCAGCGACAATGTGTTGGATTTGGTGCTTCCTGGATACAAATACGTGCAATATCTCCAGCAATAAATATCCTTCACCTTGGACCCAAAACTATTTGCCCAGGTCCACACAAACTCAGTAGTTGGCTGCTTCAACAGAGAAAGGCTTTCATGTCAAATTTTGCACAGAAAAGTAGATTTGGGGGATTTTTTTTGGAGGAAAGATTGAATTTATCATGAAACATATTTCATCGAAAAACCGGTCAAATGAACCACCTTTCTACCCAAACCACAAAAATGGCAAATTCCTTTGCTAGAAAACTTGGCCGTTTCTGTTGAAAAGATTAACTTACGGTGAATAGCTTTTGGGGGCACACAAGGGTAGATGAGGTGCGGGGTATCTAACAAGGTGTAACCAGAAAGAGGAGCCCCTGGGAGAGGAAAAACAGTAGCTTATCAAGACTCTTTCCTCACTGTCAGGTTCTCCTAGCACAGTGACATGAATCGGTCTAACTGTGTTCTAGAAAGTTCCTCACAATGCCTGGACCTTGCTGCATAAACAAAACTCATCTGAAACCTCTTGTTACCACTCAGGGCCTCATGGAAGGGTTGATGATGGCTGGGGAGCAACCTCCCTTAGTTTCATTTAGTCATTGATTCACTCAAGCTGAAACTACCACAGCGTTTTAATTAATACCATGAAATAATGCCAATGACATTGTTTTTGGTTGCTGCTGACGCGACAGTATCTTGAGAAAACAAGAAAATTATACTCTTCCATTGGATGGAATGTTCAGCTGCTCCCCACGAAGCAAAAGCTGCCCAGAGGCAACCCTCTATGGATTAGCCACTGAATAGTCTTGAAGCACAAGTGAAAAAAGCTGTTACTTAACGTTCTTTAGTCACTGACAAGTTCTAGATAGCTGTATGTCATTAAGGTCTGATTTGGGGACTTTGTGACATCTAATTATCTGTCACTGTCCCTCTGCCCCAAACAGGCCACCCATCCCATGGACAGGCCCTTGTCCCTGCAGCGTTCGCCCAGGAGGTCACCTCCTCCTCACCACATACCTCTTATAAGTGGACCAAGCTTATCAAACTCACCTTTCCCCAAGCTCGGGTCCTCTGTAAGTTTTCTTACAAGGATGACTCTTGCTCTGTCGGTGCTTATTACTGAATGTTTTCTTTGACTGTACGTCTTGACCTTATTCCAGTGGTCTCTTACGTGAGTCTTCCCGACGACAGGAGCTGTCCAAGGAAAGGGCGCGGCTTCTTCTCTAACCCCGCTTCCTCCTGCTGCGGCTGCGAGGCCGTTCAGCATAAATCTGCCCGCAGGGCCGTCGCAGGTACGGCAGGAGGCCCGGCTTGCCCGCCAGGTGCTCCTGCGTGCCCGTGGGCAACTGGTAGCGACTCGCAGCGCTGCAGGCCCAGGGCCCGGCGGCATGGCGCCATGGGGTCCCGAGGTGGTGCCTGGGGGTCCGGCCAGCTTTCTGAGCCTGCGTCTCGAGCCTTCCCATTGAGCCCACAGTCCGTGGGCTGCACCGTCACCGCTACGTATTGCTTTTCTGCTTATTTAAGTCAAAGCCAGTTTCGTTTCGTTCTTCTTCAGTGCAACCAAAGACCCCGACTGGTATAATTAATGAAGTTTAGCATGTTTGGGTTATAGCCCCAAACTGACAAGGTCAAGGCCAAAGGCCAACAGAGTGGCCTGCTCTCCCTCAGAACCTTTGATTTAGTGCCAGAGGTATTTTAGGGCTATTTTCCTGGGTGCTCTGTAAGGAATTCCTCAACGCGAGACACCAGCAGGGAAGACGCGTTTACGTTTCGGGGTAAACACGAGCCACGACACGCCGAGTCCTGACTCTGAGTTTACCGAACGACTCGCCCACGATGCCAAGTGCGCTCCCTTCTCCTGCTATTTCAACACGTCCTGCCGACCACGGCTGTGCGCACATCGCTGGTGCCCGATGGGAGGGAGGTGACACGAGCCGTGACACACGCAAACAGCACGGCCGCACCCAGTGAGGATCAGGCGTCGGGTCCCTCCCTGGAGGCGTGGGGCGGAGCTCCGGTGAGGAGGGGAGGCAGAGGGACAGGAGCTCCGGGTTTTAGTAAGCAGTGAGGCCGGACAGGGAGGGAGCGGCGGGTGGGGGGAATGCGTTAGGGTGAGAAGACAACAAAGAATTGTGCGTTAGCTGTTGCGGAGCGCAGGGTGCTGGGAGGCCAAGCACGTGGAAGACACGGGGCACCGTGCGGCTACTGTCCTGTGCTGCTGTCCGTCAGCGTTGATACAAACCGTACCCCACTTAACAAGCACCCCGGCATGTCTGCGGGGCCGGACTGGTGATGAGGGGGCCGGGGGCCGCACTTCCTGTATGTCCCGGCCCCCCAGGCCCACCTCAGCCATCTGCTCCGTAAACAACGGTCTTCTACACGCTCGGAGTGCGCTGTCCTCGATACGCTTCCCGTCCTCGGGGCGTCGCCGGGAGCCCATCGTCCCCCGTGCTGAGCGGACGTGGCCGGTTCCACCAGGAAGCGTGGGCTCGCCACCCGTTTTCCAAGCTGGTTCTTCTCCTACGCCGTCTTCTTAGGGTGCCGTCTGTACTTCCTGCGCACGCACGGTTGAGGCTCTGGTGGGGGCCGCTGGTCGGCAAGCGTGCAGCGTAAGCACTGCCCACAGAGTCCTGGCGAGCTCATACAGTGACTGCAGGATTCACGGGCACCCTGATTTGGCTAGTGAACCCCAGAGGTGCTGGGTTCGAGAGGGTTCTCTTGGCAGACCTGTGATCCGTAAACTCAAATCTAAACTTAAGCCACTGCAGCAGTGCACAGAAGTTTAGGAAGGCACTGGCCCCAAGAAACATCAGAGGAGAGATGGCGGAGACTCTACGACTGAACAGGAACTGGAGCTGAGGGCAGCGCAGAGGTGGAAATGACAGAAGGCATCAAGGAAACAATAAGAAATCACAGAAAGCATCAAAGGAAAAACAATCAAGAATGAGCTTTCAAGGGGTAGAGTAAAAAAACAAACGAATGAATATAAACACCTCTCTGTGAAACCGAAAGTGAGACGTCATGGGGATTCACAAACAATACAGTTTCAGAGACACCACATTGTGAGTCAGCTGTTTCACGCTTGTCACCGACAGAAGTCTGGAGGGCAAAGAGGGGAGCTCTCTAGAGCCCTGGACCCAAACTGCAACATGCTAGAATGACAACCCCTCTCGGTAGTTACATAAATGACGCTGAGCAATCAAGAAGTAATTGCTTTTCTTGAAATGGAACCATCACGGGGAGCAAGTGGCGGCCGTGTCGGACGGATATAAAATGCTTGAATAGGATTCAGGTTCGCGCGGTAATGTGGCCCTAGTACTTCCGTGAAGCGGACTCCATTGAATTTGAAAACACTGAAGAAAAGGAATTAGTTTTGCTTTTAATGAAATGAGCAAGTCCCTACACAGACAACTTGTTAATTATCTAAAGTTGCTTCTTTTTCTTTTCAGTTTTATTGAGATGTATTATAATTAGCTACAGGTGCACCACACGATGACTTCATACGCCTACGCATTGCAAAATGATCACCCCAGTAGGTCTAGCCAACACCCACCACCTCAGGAGAGTTACACTTCCCTTGCGATGAGAACTTTTAAGATCTACTCCCTTAGCAACTTTCAAACATCCCAGGCAGGCTGATTCCCTATAGTCCCACGCTGTACGTTACATCCCCAGAACTCACTTATTTTACAACTGTAAGTTTGACCCTAAAGTTGCTTCTTGATTTTGTATTTCCTGTCCAAAACAAACTGTTCTGGCATAATGAGCTGTTTTCCAAAATCATGATCGTCTTGGATTTTAAAAACCTCAATAAGTTTATGTTACAGAAAACGATTAAAATGGCCTAATGCCATATTTATTTCTCTTTTAAAGGTGGAAGGATTTTTTTAGAAAAGCGTTGGTACAGTCCAATCAGGAGCCTTTTTTTAAAAAAAATCCACTGTCACCGATTTAGCCATCAGAAAGAGGAACGAGGTAACACTCGTATGCCCTCCACTTCCTTTCCTTTCTACGAATTCTTTTTCCCACATTAATCACGAACAGGCAAAGCTCTGACGTATTATGTTACAGGACCTTTATTCATGGTCAACCTTATTCTTTCTCGATGCCACATGAAGGAAAGTTTCTCAACAGCCCCGTAACTTCCCCTGGGGACATCTGTCAGCCCTGCCGTCCAGGCTCCCAGCCCACCTGGCCTTCTCCGTCACCGCACGGCGTCCTGTCCTGGCCGCGTCAGTCCCTGCCCTCCAGCTCCTGCCGTTTCCTGTGTCGCCTTCCGGAGTTTGCCTGGACACAGGATCACTTCACTTGCTGCTTGTCCCGCCCTTAACTAAGACGCTGTGTGGGGGACAGGCTGCAAATCTCGAACTTTTTCTCTTCTTGTAAAAATCACTTTACTTGACACTAAAATGTTATGTCCCAGCTCGGCTCTTGGTGGCAGGTCCACCCAGGTGTGACAGCTGCTTCCGACGGCCGCCCAGGAGCTGGGACAGAACTGAGGAAAAATCCCCCCAGAAAAGGTCCATTTCTCCCACGGACTCAGCCCAGATTTATCAGAGGCCGCTGCCAGCCAAACCCTACCTGCCCTTGACATTGTCTTACCAAAACCTCCTCTCCAGCTCTAGGCTTCCATCTGTCACCCCCAAACACCCAACCCCTTCAGCATAGTAACGAGAACGCTGCCCAGTGAAGTGCTGGGTTAGGGGACATTTCTGCTCCAACTCTCGGGGACCCACTCTCCCCATCAGCTTTATCTGTCCTAACAAGACTGCTGGACCGCGGGGACCTCAGTACTTCCCCGAATCAGGTACTCACAAAACCCATTGGGATTCCATTTTTGCTTTTTCTTTGCTATCCGTTCCAAAACCAACGTTTTTCTAGGGGGTCGTTATTCACCTTCTACAGATACCAACACCAACGAGTGTTACACCGCACGTACCACCCAGGAAGCTGAAACAGTTTGGCTGGAATTGTATCTGAAAATGTTCTAACATTTTTAAAATTGGAAATCATTCCTTAGGTGGGAAAAATGCAAGGTTTGTGCTACTGTTGGTTGGTTGGTTCGTTCGTCTGAGCATGCTTCTCTTCAGAAAAATGCTAAATTCACTAACCTACGCGTCACTTACTGTGTGCGATCCTGCAGGAGGCTGTTTCCAAATCCTGGGCATCTGCTGGTGTCATCAGCGCAGCAAACAGGCGCACGTTACACGGAGCCAATGACACCTCGGAATCCCACGTGAGAGGAGCTTCATTTTATCATCATTCCACTCAAACGTCACTGAGTGCCGGAAGATAACGGGAGGTAGGTGCCCAGGATACACTGAAAAGCATTCACTTTTCTCATAGAGTTTGCTGTTCAGAGGAAGAAACTGTTCTTAATTCTGAAATCACATTAGCACAAGTCCTTAAAAATTGTGGTGAAAACGGTAACGTGGAATTGGCCATCCTGATCCTTTTGAAGTAGTCTACGACAGCAGCTTGGGGTCTTGCAAGACCATTTCGGCTACAGTGGAGCAATGGATCCAGACTGACTGGGCGTGAAGAGACCGGTCGTGAGGCTCCTACTGCAATGGTCCAGGGCAGAAACGCTTCGGCACCAACTAACTGGACGGGACCAGAACCGGACGCAAGGAGACACACGCAAGGGATGTTCAGGAGGTAAAAATGGCAGTAATGATGGGGGACGGCGCCCGAAACTAGCAGGATAAAAGGATGAAGGGTGTACACAGTCTTGGGAATCAGTACGTAGGATAGTAATTGCACGTCGTAACTGCCACTTGGTGAACGAGTGAACCATTTGCTGGGGACCCGCCCAGCTCCGTGAATGGACGTACATGACAGGCACAGACACAGCAAACGCAGATTTCTTTCCTCCGGTCCTCAGCCAAAGGGATGCCATGCCCTGATGACAGCTGGTTAATCCAGGTTCCAAAAGCACACGATTTCCTCAAGGGCCATTTCCTCGTCTCACACTGCCGGCGGCAACAGGAGTAAACGAGAAATCTCACCTACGCTAAGGCCTTGCACTCCTTTGGTCTTATCTGGGGTACTGTCAACAATGGCTTTGATCATTACTTATACCGCGTCGGAACACCCTGGCACGAGCTGAGCAGCGTGCTGTGAGTCCCCTACCCCCTTCCTGGCCTCGCCGGCCCTGCTTGGCTTCCCCTGCACAAGTCCTTTATCTGGGGGCCTTTCTCATGAGCCCCTCTCCCTCGTCAACAGAACCAACGTCGGAGCACCAATGTCCCTGGCTGGGACAGCTACAGCTGTGGTCACCCGACAAGGCCACCTCCCTCTGCAGATGTCGGAGACATAAAGCGGGGCCTGGAATCCCAACTCCAGGGCCCCACACGCACATTTCCACATGTCTGGAGAAAGGAAAAGTCCAAAACCACATCAGAAGTCCTCTGCGACGGCGGAGTATAAATATTACAAACAAACAAAATCAGCATGTAATGTGTACTTTAATTTGCTGACAGATATCGAAAAAATGAACACCAGAATGAATGACAAACGCCAACACCACAACAAAACCTTCAACCCAGGAGGAAAATAACTCACAATCAAAGGCGCCTGGCCTCTAATTAGCACATGGCATCCCTGAGACGAGAGGCCAAAGTAAAGTCAATGCCAACACGCGAGAACTGCGCAGGGAGGAAGGGGGCTGGGACTGAAAACGTTAAGGCTTTCTGTAACTTACTTAAAAAAAAAGGGCTATTGTTCGCAACCTGCTTTCTTAGGGCTGGGGGTTCATGGGCAGAAGGTTGCTGCTCAAAGGTAACGTATGAGTTTGCCTTCTAATTAGGCTGATCAGACGTCCTGTTTTCTAAACGGGACCGAGAACAACGGTCCTGTCCTGTTTCGAACGGCACCGACGGTCAGCCCACTGCCACCCTGAATTGAGCCCAGGGAGACGAGGCTGACCAGACGTCCCGTTTGAAACGGGACAGGACCGCTGCTTTCTTCATCCTGTTTAAAGTGGGACATCTGGCCAGCCTGCATCTAATTCCACATTTATGTTTTAAAAATTCTGTTACGCTGCAGGGTGAAGTCACTTTGGATACAGTTGAATGAAAGCAACATTTTCAAGGAGGACCGACTGGCATTTCTGGTGCCTAGCATCACCCGAGGTGCTTTCCGTAGCGACAAGGTGTGGGAGTCCACACCCTGGTGGCGTCCAGCTGATTTGGGAAGTCCTTGCTACTCTACCCGCCAGCCCGACCAACCAAGGTCCCCGTTCTTCTTCCTAAGCCTCCTCCTCGTCCGACTGTAGAGTCTCAGATGAGCCGCTGCTTAGCTCACGTGCGCGTGACTGTGTAGGCCCAGCACGTTTATACGAGTGGGCATTCCGTCCGAGACAGTGATGTCTCAATAAACACCGCCTGCTATTATTTACGTGCTTTATTTTCTTAAATGTCCCTATTAATTCCAAAGATAAGTATCATCTGCTTCACACACCCGATGAAAACGAGGCTCAGAAGTAGCACGATGCTGGGTGCTACGACCCAACGCCTCACTTTATAAACCTCTCGGGTCCCACTTCCGCTGCTGGGACTGACGATCCGTAGGGGACTTCCGCTCTCTGCCTTTCTTGTCCACCGTTCGCAGTGGCAGTGGGCTTCTGGGGGTGGCTTCCCGATGGCCGAACGGCTCCAGGGGCCACACGGCAGCTGCATGGTGCACAGGAGAAGGCGATGTCTTTGATGGCTTTCTTTCAGGGGCAAACAAGCTGCTTTCCCAGAATGCCCAGCTAGCGTCTCCTCGGGTGTCCTGTAGGGTTTTGCCACCGCTCCCGACAGCGTGGGGGGTTGGGTCAGGGGTGGACACGACTCCCTGGAGGTGCTGGGCCTCTTGCACAGGTATGGTGTGTACACACAAAGGGGGCCCCCTGAGGAAAGAGCAAGGGAGAAGGCTGGTGGGCACAAACACGTGTGTCCCCACACCACGAAAACCTGCCAAGTCCTCTCCTGGCCCTCGGAAGGCCCCTCTCCTGCAGAGGTGTTCTGGACGTGACGGCTACGGTGACGTGTCGGCTGACCTCCCAGAGCACCAGCAACTGGGAAACAAGCTCCCTCTTTCTGTAGTTCATGTGGAAAACACCTGGGCCCGAGGTCGTACGAGGCTGCAGAGCCTGGGAGAAGGCGACGGCCGGGGAAGGTTCCAGCACGGCCGACGGCAAGGCTTCCGCGCTGTCGGCTTGTCGTCGGCTTGTCGTCCGCTGGGATTTGCATGGTATGTACAGACACGAGCGAGGGTACAAAGCTCAAAGTGAACCCGTGCCCGTATTTAGGATGAAAAC
>PVJL010011285.1:0-43913 GCA_004026885.1 Lyroderma lyra
GGTTATCTAAAATATATGAAAACCTTCTAAAACTCAACAATAAGAAAACAAACTATCTAATTAAAAAACTGGTCAAAGACCTTAACAGACACTTCACCAAAGAAGACATACAGATCGTAAATAAGCATATGAAAAGATGGTCTACATAGTATGTCATCAGGGAAATGCAAATTAAAACAACAAAATACCACTACATATCTCATAGGGCGGCAAAATCCAGAACACTGACAACATCAAATACTGATGAGAATATGATAGAACAGGAACTTTTATACATGGCTGGTGGGAATACAGAATGGTACATTTACTTTGAAAGACAGTTTGGTGGTTTCTTACAAAACTAAACATTCTTATTATGTAGCTCAGCAATTGTGCCCCTTGATATCTACCCCAGAGAGTTGTAAATCTATGTCCATACAGAAACTGGCATACAGATGTTTAAGCAACTTTATTTATAATTTCCAAAACTTGGAAGCAACCAAGATGTCCTTCAGTGAGTGAACAAATAAATGAACTGTCATACATCCATGCAATATAATATTTGTTATTCAGTACTAACAAGAAATGAGCTATCAAACCATGAAAAGACAAAGAAAACTTAGATGAAAGAAATCAAGAAAGAGAATCTGAAAAGGCTACATACTCTATGATTCTAACTACATGACGTTCTGAAGAAGGCCAAACTATGGACAGTAAAAAGATTAGTGATTGCCAGGGGTTAGGGACAGAGGTGGAAGGATTAGGAGGCAGAGTATTTTTACTGCTGTAAAGTACTATAATGGTGGATACATATCATTATGCATTTGCCAAAACTTATCAAATGTACAACATTAAGAATGAATCCTAATGTACATTTAACGACATTGAGTGATTATGATGCATCAACGTAAGTTCAACAATTGTAACAAATGTACCATTCTGGGGGTGATGTTGATAATGCAGGAGTCTATGCATGTGTGGCAGCAGGGATATATAATATCTGTACCTTCCTTTCAATTTTGTTGTGAACTTAAGATGCTCTAAAAAATAAAGTACTAAAAAATACAATAATGCAAAAATTTTAAAAGGGAATACTGTTAAGACCCAGATCAGAGGGTTGCTTTTAGTAATATCCATAAAGTATTTAGCTTAGTGCCAGACACATGATAAAGGCTCAGTTATGTATTAGGCATAACTATTATTATTTGCCTTAATTGCATACTCATTTTCAAATCACGCAAAGCACAAATAAATATTTCTCCTAAAAAGTCACATAAACTCCAGTAAAGGGTAGTCAAACAATGCAAAATGTTTTTTTAAAAATAAATTTAAGTTATATGAAATATTTCCAAAATATGAAGGATATATGCAAAATGAAATGTTTTAAGTAAATTGCTGCTTTTGAAACTAGCAATATAGAGGTACTTTAATAATGTTAAAGGGGTTTCCCCAATCACCACTGTAGAATTTGCAAAGAGCTGAGTTGCTTGTTCCAAGCTCACCTCATGTTATTGAATTTTTTTGAAGGATTTCAGTCCCACAGTCTTATTTTATTGACCTACATTGTCCAACAATTGTTTTCTTTTAGTTAATTTTTGTCCAGCTGTTAAAATTGCTGTCATATATATGTATATGTATGTATATGTGTGTGTGTGTGTGTGTGTGTGTATGTGTGTATATATATATATATATATATATATATATATATATGCTTCTTTTTAATGATCTATCATCTTCCTTTCTGAATGAAATTTCTCACTAGATAGGTTATTTTATTTCAGTACTTTTAATATATTCTTTCACTGTCTTCTGCTTCCATTGTTTCAGTTGAAAAGTCAGCTGTAGGGACAATTGTTGTTTCTTTGAAATAAAATTGACCCTTGAACAACTTGGGGGTTAGAGGCTCTGATGCCCAACACAAAAACATGGGGGTTAGAGGCACTGATGCCCAACACAAAAACAGTCTTATAACTTCTGACTCTCCAAAAGCTTACCCTCAGTATCCATGGGGGATTGATTTCAAGATCCCCGATAAATACCAAAATCCATGGATATCCAAGTCCCCTATATAAAATGGCCCAAATCAATGCATCCAGTTGGCCCTCTGCAGCCACAGACTCCCAATCATGGATCAGAAACAGTACAGGTATTTATTGAAAAAACTCTGTGTATAAGTGGACCCACAGAGTTCAAACCCATGCAGTTCTAGTCTGTTTTATTCTCTTTATCCTCTCCTTCTAGAACTCTAATTACATAAATATTAAATCTCCCCTTTACTCTCTTTCTCTTCTCTATATTTTATTATTTTGTCTCTCTGTGCTTCATTCCAATAATTTTCTTCAGCTCTGTCTTTCAGCAGTTTCTAATTTATTATTAATCACATCAATTGAATTATTTTTCATTATTTTTTCAGCTTTAGTAAATGTACTTGTTTTTTTAAATTCTCCACTAGAATTCTCAATTTTGTCTTTTATTCCTTTGATCATATAAAGCTAGTTATTTTAAGATCTGTAATTGATCATTACATTACCTGTATACTCTGTGGGAATCTTACAGTTTTTTTGTCTTGACTTTCTAACATCATGGTTGTTTCCTCGTGTGCCTCATCTCTCAGTGAGTTCACTAGGTCCACAGACTCATCTGTCAATCATTTTTCTTAGTTCCCAAATGTATATTTGAAACAGACTTACATGGAGGTTGGCAAAATCCTCACAAGGCAAAACCTTTACCTACAAGGTAAAAGCCAAGTAAAAGCCCCTGAAACATCTTTATCTATAGAGATAGTAAGTTAATAATGCATCCTGGCAGAATGGCGGGCATTAATTATACTCTCAAAGACTTAAGTGATACGGCAGTAGTAGTCCCCATTTAATTCACCAGTCTGGCTAGTGCAAACACTGAATGAGTCATATTCAGTAACAGGAGCCTACTGCAAACTTAACCAAGTGACAGCCCCAATTGCAACTGCTAGGCTAGATGTAATATCTCTGATAGGGCAAATTAACACAAACTGTTTTGTTTTTAATTCAAACTTATCTATTGTTTCTATTTCCTTTAGTTCCATTGTCTTGACCAATAATTTTTTTTAACATGGTAATGGCTATTATTCTGGTATTTTCTTTTTCATAACCATTAAGAGGAAAAAATCAAAATCAGTTTGCATTCACCTGGAATAGACAACAATGTTTATTTCTAGTTTTGCCTAATGGCTATGTTAATTCTCTTGCTGTCTTTCATAATATTGCATAAAGGAGCAGAACTACCTGGACATATGAATGAAAATGACCCACTCAGTTGAAAATGCATTAGTTCACCACATTGATGATAAGATGTAATTGATCCTGATGAACAAGAAGTGGCAAGGGTTCTAATTACCTTAGTAAAACATGTGCATGCTGAAGAGTGAGGAGTAAGCACTAAAAAGATTCACAAAGGGTCTGGTACAGCAGTGAGATCAAAGTAAAGAACAAGTTTCATACCTTGCACTTCATACCACTAAGAAGAAAGCAGAAAACTCGGTAGGTCCCTTTGATACTTGGAGGCAACATATATGGTACTTAAAAATATGGCCTTCGCCTACTTATTGGATGAAGCAGGAGGGCCTGGCTTTGACTGGTCCCAGAATAGGGCCCTGCAGCTTAGGATATATGATTCAAAATATTCTATGGTAGTGTAAGTGCCTATGGTAGAGAAAGTGCCAGGTAGAGGCTTTGGCGAATCCCAATAGAATTTTATGCAACGCAACCACTTGGATCCTGGAGCAAAACCGTGCCATCCACAGGAGAGATCAATACATCATTTGGGAAATAGCTCTCATTATGCTAAAGAGCTCTGATAGAAGCTGAGTGTCTAATCATAGGACATCAAGTGACCTCACAGCTATAAGTACTTATTATAAAGTGGGTATTATCAAATATATTGCAGAAGACTCAATATTTGTGTCCCCTCAAATTTCATATGTTGAAACCTAATTCCCAAAGTGATGCTATTTGAAGGTCTGACTTTTGGCAAGTTGTTTTTTTAAAGAGCGAAACATTTATATGAAAATAGAGAAATTTAACAATCAAATAAAATCAAACCTGGAAATTAAGTAATGCAACTGATGAGGCTTTAGATTAAATGTATCTACACCTCAAGTAAAAAATATTGGCTGTGCAGTTTATCCTGTCTTATAAACCCTAATGAAAAACCAAATAGATACACATGACCAAAGGAATCATGAACTTTAGCACAGGGAGTGGGATCTGAAAAATGAGCAGTGTTGTATGAAAGTGAGAGACTCTGAAATAGGTTAAAAAATATTAAAAATCCATAGGAAATCTGAAATATGAGTAAAAGGATTTATTTAGGGCTTTGATACCCGCAGATCCCTTGAGAAAAATCATCATTATAGGAAAGAAATGCAAACAATATAAAAATAAATGATAAATCCATATTTTTCTATATAAAAAAAGAATCCAAATATATTATGTTAGGATTATAGCTTTCTTTATATTTTTATATTGGTTTTGTAAAGTAAAATACAGTGAATGAAGGAAAATGCAGAGAAGATGCAGTCTGTTCTGTGATTAAAAACTGTGAGTTCCAGCTCTACTTTAAGTGCAAATCCAATAACTGCCAGTAACTCATTAATTTAGAGTTTGTGGAGATTTAATTAAGGAAACAATAAATACAATTATTGATAGAGGAAAAAAATAACTAAGCTGCTACTCTACTTACAGTCTTCAGAAAACATTGTAGTAAAGTCAACAAACGTAAACAAAAAGAAAACAAACCACGTTTCAAATAGATAGTGAAAGGAAACATCAAACTCGGAGTGAAATGAATGGCAGGCTACACGTAGAGGCTCTTCATCAAATTATGTATATAATACAATGGGAGAGGGAAGAGAGTCTGCATCTTAAAGGGAAGGCAAGGATTTCTTTATAAATACATTATTTTACCAAGTACATTGATTAATTTAATATAAATATAAAAGACAGAAATATATATGTAATATATGTATATGCATGCATACATATCTGGGCTTAACTAGACAGAAAGATCTAATAGATCTTAAAATTAAGAACTTGTTCTGTTTGAGTAAAGGCTGTCCATCAGTACTTATGTTATAAAATTTCACCCAGGGAGCACTCAGAAGGACAGAATATTATATTTGTAAAATACCTATTGTTTTAAATGTTTAGATAGAGATGTTATGAGCTTAGGCAAAAAATAAAAATGGTTTCTAAAACTTTACATGTTAAAAGATAAAATACACACTAAAACGTCAACTCGATATTCTTCTACACCTTTTTTCATGCAATCATAAAAACTTACCATGTATTTTTTTCGAAAGTGGAGATGGTAAGTAGGAGGGAAAGTGTTAAACATAGTAAAGAAGTTTGTCTTATATTTAAAAGGATAGAACATCATCGGCTGGCTAGGAATCTTGTCCAAAATGGGCATAGGGTAAAAAGAATGGCAGGATCCAACTGCTCAGCAGCGAGAATGGGAGAAAACTTCCTTTTGTTAGCCAAACAAGCAAGATTTCAGGAGCAGGCAAGGCCTACTGCCCAAAGTCACACCTTTTTCCGTCATCATATATTCAACCCCCTTTACCCTTTTCCACCTCCTCATTTCTCCCCTTTCCCTCTGGTAACTACTAAACTATGAGTTTTTGTTTGTCTGTCTTGTTCATTTGTTGCTTTCAGTTTTATATCTCAAATGTGAGTGAAGTCATATGGTTAAATGTACATGAGACCTATATAATTTTATTAACCAATGTCATCCTAATAAATTTTATAAAAAATGAAAAGGCAAAAAATGAAGGCAAAAAAAGAAAAGGCCTACTTGTGCCTGCTATACAGCAAGAGGCCACATAGAGTCATCAGTTCTGAAAAGGGATTAATTCTTAAGGAAAAAAAAAGTCATGGAGCTGAAAGTCATGGGAGAAGAAAGGAACAAGGTGAAAACAATGTGACTGGATCAGACCTAAAGACTACAGTAACTCATAGGTCATGAGAACCATTTCCTGTTTTAGAAGAGAACCTTATTTCTAATTTCTAATCAGTAGTTCCCAAGGCTCTTGTCATCAGCGGGAGTAGAGGCAGTGGACTCCACCAAAAGCAAACACTTCCAAAGGAAGAACAAAGACTAGAAGAGAAAGGAATAAAGGCAAGAAATAATAAATTGGTATTGCCTTGCGTTGATGTTGGTTCAGTTTGTTGGATCATTGGCTAGTGGGGGGATTTTTTGGTGTATATTGATGTCATTCTGGATATCTGAATGATAACACTAGAGCATTATCTTTTAAAAATAAATGACTAAGGAGTCCCAATGAACTTCAGTCAAATTTGAAAGCAAAGTTAATGTCATTTATGAAGCATTTATGAAGCATTTATGGTACTGACAAACATGCAGTTCATGATATGCAAACAAAAGATGGCAAGTTTAAATTTTGAAATGGAAAATGTATATTTTAAATAGCAAAACCAAAAAGACTAATTAAGCATTCAGTTAATGCATACATACACACATGCATGTATAAACACACACACAAGCCCACCACCCCCAACTTTAAAATGTGCTTCCATTAATTACATATAAAGTTTTATGAATTTCTCTTTATGTAATGCAGTCAGTTGTCTTTTAAGATACTGTTTTTTCCAAAGTTTTAGCTGTGTTTTAATTTACTTTAGTTTCCCCAACATCAATTCACCATGGATTTTCAGTGCAGCTGAGATGAACTATATCCAATGAGTGCATTTCACATTTTAAACACTTAGTATACATCGCATTTTCAAAATATATATAAAATATTCATGTAATCAAGTAATTCAAGACATGCATGTACTAAAATATGTTTAAGAAAATATTGGGTTGCAAATTTAGTCAAAGAGAGAAATTTTGCAATTTCAGGGAAAATATTCTTGCTATTCAAAACATGTACATGCTAAAATTAGAAACATGTAAGATGTTTTCAGTTTTCTAAACTCAAAGACTCAAAGCACAGAAAAACAGAATGAATATATGAAACTGGCAGCCTCAGCAAAGCAGCAGTAATAAATTAAAAGTAAAACTAAAATGTTAAAAACATCCTCAAAGTTTATATAAGCCATGGAACATAAATTGCTATGAACTCTGAGAAATTTTTTAAATAACGACTTGATTATTAGATTAATATTGATGCTCAGTAAATTACCTTTTGACAGATTAGTCATTTGGCAAATTGGCATTCTGAAGATTAATATTTTTCCCCAGAAAGGTGACATAAAATCATGTTGTTACTTTCTCTTGCCATGCTCTAGCCACACTAAAGCATGTCCTTTCATACTTTATGCTCGTTTTATAAATGAGTCAGTTTACACAGTGTTTCACTTGACAAAACACTTTTACCACTTTCCTATTTGCCTAATGAAATCCTGTGTATTGTCAGTCTTATGTCAACTACAGAAAGCATCCTCTTAACATCAGCACAGATAATACAAACACAGACCAGGTCTACAGTATTTCCACTTGCTGTCTTGCTCTTGCTCTTCTGTCGTTTATCATGGGAAGATGCACACTGGATAGACAGGCAATGAGAAATGCTTACAGAAATGCATACAATGCATCCTGCAGTCAAGTTCAGCAGTCAAAGCCAACCCAGAGATTTGTGAGAGAAAAAGATTATGGTTCAGTTTTAAATGTCAGTTTTGGGAATGGTTGTTATACAGCATTATTGTGGCCATAGTCAACTACTACAATGACTATTTCCCAATTATACTGAAATAATTGTTGAATGAATAAACATATGAAAAATGGAAATAACATGAACTGCATATACTAAGCCTAATGGTTAAGTAAAACATTATTCATTCTTTTGGAGACAACTAAACAGTAATTAAAAATTCTGCTTTCAATTTTATGAACTTAAAATACCAGTTTTTTAACAAAATAATAACATTTTTGGGAAATAATAAATAAAGCTCATTATAAAAAAATCTACATATATATAAAATTCCAAAGTCATACTTTTTAGATTATGCAAAATAAAGCATTCACACACATACCACACAAAATTATTAATATTCCAAAGATATATATATATATATATGTGCAATTTTATAAATAATGGGATCACATTATATAAGTTATTTTAAATTAAAATAATACAATTTTATTTGAATGGAGCAGAAAGATTCTAAAGGAAAAGCTAAACCTTATACTACCTTGTAAAAATAAAATTCTCTCTATATACAAAAGATATTATAAAAATTAAAAGGAGAAAATTGAGCTTTCTTATTTCATATTTCAAATGTGGATAGTATATATTGACTATTTTATAAAATCTTAGATAATTGACACTCTCACACTGTCCTAAAAATTCTGCCATCTTAATTTTTATTAACTTCATGATCATCAAGGTTTATTGCATTTACATTCTATTTTATAATGATTTTCCCTCCAACTGTTTAAATTAAGTAAATTCACTGGTCACCAGTCCTTTTGCTAAAAGTTCATCACTGAGTTCTTTATTTGAATTCACCTCTCATCAGAATTTCCTTCAAAAAGGAGACATGAGAGCATTATTACATGAGTTCTCTTCATGATTGAGAATATAGAGTGTCTGACAGAAGTAATGCCCAGACTTGAGTTATTATTTTATTACAAAATCATAATCATATATGCTATGGTTATACAAATAATGCCCCTTTTTATGAGCTGGTAATCTATATCAAATCTTTTATTACAAAATCTTAAGCTTGTATGGTTATGATTTTGTAATAAAATCCTAACTCAGTTTGGGCGTTACTTCGACTGGACCTTGTATGTCAGGTGTTTCTGAGCTTGAATGATATATTGGCTTAAAACAGTTTTATTCTGTTGTACATTATATTTTCATTCAAACATATCCTTATTGCCTTATGTCAATTAAGGGCCCTAGATATTTTTCTTGAAGAATCCTTGTTTCACTTCAATCGCAACTATGTACATAAAGTATTATCAACATTTGATGATTTTTCTGAATCAGCACTTCTTAGAATTTAATTTTGCTTTTTGATATGTAGATTTGGTTCTTCCTTGATTTTAAAGATTTTTTTCATATTATTGCCTTAAGTATACATATTCATTTTTTGAGCTCCTTAAGAAAATTTTAAAGACCTAGAAAACTGCTTATATTAAAATTGCACATAAAAATTGAGGCTGTAAATTTTCTATGAAAGAAAAGATTTACACAGGAAATGAAAACAAAAAACAAAAAGATTGTAGAGAAACGCATTGAAATGATTTAATGTTTACACTGGGTTGTCATGGATGATTTGTGTGTTTATATTTCCCTCCTGCAAGATACAGGTTTTTTTTCTTTGTTCTGTTTTGTTATAAGTAATGAGCTTTTGATATTCCAAAGTAAATTTAAAAAAATAGGACAAAACTTAGAGATAGACTGATTGAAAGTCAAAAGCTCAAACTTTTATGAAATGATCTTGGGAAAGTTCCATAGTTTCTTTGAGTTTCAATTTGCTCATCTGAAAAATTCACAAAGTTATATGAATTAAGTGAGATAAAGTAAAGCACTCAGGATCAGTAAATACTAAACAAAGAAATACCTCCTATCATTGTGTTTTCAATATCTCCTTTGCTACCACCTTAGTCCAAGCCACCTTTAACTTGCACTACTTATATTCTCCAAGACATTCTCCACAGAGCAAACCATAGTGTTCTTTCAAAAATATAAATCACTGCATATCATTCCCTTGCTTATGTAGCCTAGTACAATTGAGTTTGGGGTACAAAAATTGCCCTGTCTCTTACTTTTCTATTAATGACTCCAGCGAACACATATGAACATCAGGAAGAGACTCCGAATCTCCCCTGAAACTTGTTCCAGCCCTCATTTCAAAAACCCTAAGGACTTACTGAAAACAAATCTCTCTGAGACTCTGGAATATTATGATCTAAGTGTTCATTGAAATATTTTTTTCTGAAAAACAATTTGACAATAGCTCATAAAATGTAAAATGTAGATACTTTTAATTGAGCAATTCTACTTCTCAGAATTGATTCCTACATATTAGCAAATATGCATAAAGCTATATGTGCTATAAAGCTAGATAATATGTTTGCTTCAACTTTTGGTAGTAGAAAGGCTAAGAACAACATTAATATTCATCAATAGAGTCATAATCAAATAAACTACACTGTAATAAAATGATGCTATTAAAAACAAGAATGAGGTAGAAGGACAGCACTTCCAAATAAAAATGATAGAATAAAATCATTTTTCTCTTCCTCCTTTCATTGAAATCCCTGCATGGAATGAAAGGAGCAAAAGACATAAACAGCATCTCCAACTCTGACCACTCCAAGAGAAAACTGCAACACCACACCACAAACAAGAAGAAAAGCTGCTAACAGCGAAGATAGAAGAGGTGTGGGAAATAAAGAATGCCTGCTGCTGCAGATCTGGGCAAACGGTGGCAGATTTATTTTGTGGGTAATAGTATAAAATGAGTTACAAAATCACCAAGGCCTCCTTTGGAGGAATAAGGGTAGGGTGAGGTGGAAAGCAGAGTAATCCGTTTAGCAAACATCATGCAAACCCGGAAAGGTAGTGCTCCATAGAGAAGCACACAAGCGAGCCGTATTTACAGTGTGGCAGGGTATAAGGAGGGGTCCTGCTCCTTTTTTCTTTTTTTTGACTGCCAACAGCTTTTAATACACATCCCTTTTCCCTTGCGCCCACATGTGATAAGAAAGCTTCATTGTTTCCACCTTTGGCACTGACAGAAGACTCAAACCATGTAAACCACGGCCTTTGTGCAGGAACGCTCACCTTTGACCCACCTCTGAACCACAGTAAAGCTCAGAGCCAGTCTCATGAAACTACATTATAATAAATATAGTCTAAAAAAAAAAAACAAAATAGAAAAGTAATACAACTGCATAATTGTTTATTGACTATATGTATATAATTACTATAGAGAATTGTTATTCTTTAATTTTTGTTGTTTTAACTAAATAAAAAATTGTTATTTTCCATATTAAATAAACCCTTTAAACAAACACTATATTTATCAATAATTAAATTCTTAATATGACAAATGCATGTACTTCTTGCTTGCTAACTCATGTAGGTTGAGTTGACAATAATATTACAATAGATAATGCATATCTAAACTGTTTCTATGTTTTAGTTTACTAGCATACATAATAAAGAAGCCCATCTTAAAAGTTATATTGACTGTGAGAAAAAAAAATATTTTAAAGCCAAATTTAAAAATTCAGAATGTTCATTTTTACCATCTATTTATAATGAGATAGGTGAGGCTTTATAACTTTTAAATTTTTGAATTTAATTTTATAATTTTAATTTATTTTTATAAATATATATTTATTCTAAAATTTTTACCTTCAATTCTTCACAAGTAATCAGTCTAACTATCTATAATGGAAAAGTTAAATTTAATTATCTTTCAATAATAAAAATGGTTACATAAATTTCCTATCAAGATTGTTTTGATTGAAAATAAAATTCAAATATATATGGGTTTAATGATAATTTTTTGCAGATGTGCAGTATCAATATTATCTCCTACTTCACTGGCAATTGTTAAATTATAGAATATGTATTAACTATCTGCAGAAACTCTTTTCTAACTTTTTAATTTTTTTGATATTCCTTATATTTTTTCAGTTTATTTATATACCCATTACTGTTGACAAACTAACCTTAAGGTATTATTTATTATAATATCTTAATGTCTTAGTGAACTCAACCAATATGTATGTCTTGCTAACTGTGACTCATTATTTGGGCATAACAACATCCAACCTAGTCTATACAGTCCTGTTCATTAATGCTTTTCAAATGATCACATGCTGGGACGTTGCATCAGAATCAATTCCTACAAGTTTCTAAAAGTATATTCACAATTTCTATACTCATTTCAGTATGGATCATTAACCAACAGTATGCCAGCTCTGGTTCATAGACTACCCTTTGAATAGCAATGATTAAAGGTATAATTATAAAAGTAATCACTAGAAAAAATCTCTGGAGAAATATGAAAAGAGACCACAGATAAAAATATAATCCTTAGAGTGAAAGACTCAAAAAGAGGCAACAGACTCAGAAAATATTACATAAAGTCTGTCTCTGGGATTAGAATACTTATATTAATAAGTACAAATAGGGAAAATGCATCCTTAAAATAAAAAGTATTATCAAGTACATATATATTTATACATGTACACAAGGTACATATAAACTTAGATACAAAAATGATAGAACTTAAAATATAGACAGAACATATAATTAGAAAACAAGAAGACATGTAATTTAATCTTTTTATTCTAAAAAGTTTTGTTCAAAAAAAAGGAGCATTAAAAGAGACCAAAAAAGCAGTTTCTATTGCTAAAGAGTACCATCAACAGTGAGTTCTAGAATTTAAAATATCTATGCACCAAGTAATGCAGCATCAACATTCCTACATAAGAACGTCAGGAAATAAAAGAAGAAATAATGAAAAAGTAGTAAGCATTTTTCAGCAGGTGACAAATCACGTAAAAATAATTAAGCAAATATTTAAAGGCCTAAACAGCATACTCAGTACGTTAAATCTGAAAACAGGATTAAACTCTCCTTTCAGCTTTTGCAAGATCATTTGTAAAAATGTCCATATATTAAGCCCCACACAATTTTGCATAATTCTAAAACAAAAGTGGTATGAACACTATCTTATAAGCAAAATACAATTCAGAAGAAATGAATAACACCCAGACATAAATAACCATATAAAAAATATTTTGATGTCTCTCTTAAACAATTCTTAAGCCAAAAGGGGAACATATATAATGAATGGATGATAGGAAACAGAAAAGGATAAAGATTATCAATATTTGCTAATGTTATTATTGAATTTCTTTGATAAATCAAGAGAACCAATATTACTATCCATTACTACACTTAGTACCATCACCTCTAATGATAACAATAAATACTGTTATAAATGATAATAAAGAATCTAATAATGTGACATTGATGATTTATAAATACATAAAAATACATTTACTAGGAAATATGACTTAAAAACTGTCTAAAATGTCACCAAGAAGATAAAATATTTGTAAATAAATAAAAATTTTGTTTAAAATACCTATTCCAAAAACTTTAAAACACTTAATGCAGGTAAAAATGCAGATAAAAAATAAAAATGCCTTATTCTTGGATAGAGACACTTTAAATCAGAAAATTGTCAAAGCTTCCTAATTTAATCAATAAATATCTCAATACACCGAAATGTCAGTATCTAGTATGTCTGCATTAAGGTCTATATCTACCTGCCTATTTTTTCTTTAACTTGATGAGTTCATTCTAAAGCAGTTCTGGAAAAACATACATGCAAAAAAGCCAAGAAAGTCTGAAAAGACAATAAGAGGTCTAGCTTTCCCAGATATTAAGTATTATTCAGTCAGAATAATTAAATGTGGTATTGGCTCAGGGAAGAACTGAAATTTCAAAGGAATGAAATAGAAATCCAGAGATAGTATTCAATACATCTGGGAATTTAGAATATAATAAAATTGACACTTCAAATTTATATTAAAAATAAAATTAATTGTTCTGCAAATGATGTTGGGAATATGGCTAACTATCTGAGGGGAAATAGGTTCCTATATCACACTTTATTACATTTTAAATTTCAGATTATTAAATAACCTAAGCCCCAAGAAGAAGCTATAAAATAAAGGTTAGTAAATTTAGTGCATAAAAATGTGTGACTAAAAAAAAAAAAAAGAATATCATAAGCAAAGTCAAAAAACACATGACACACTTGGAAAAAAATATAGTTATATCATAGACACCTAATAAATTACCTTACTGTGTATTATTTCCACCAAATCAGTAAGAAAAAGATGAACAGCCCAATAGGAACGTGGGAGAGGTATGGAAAGGGAGTTCACAGAAATGGAAAAGCAATCGGCCTAAACATGGGAAGATACTCGACCTAACTCATAAAAAAGAGAAATGCATATTAAAACCAAAATGAGGAAACATTTTTAAAAAATCAATTAGGTCAGAAAGGAAGCAATTTTTTGTAGATCATGTTGTAAAGGGTGTGTGTGGGGAAAGAAGCATAACTGTACTTTGCTGGTAGAAAGGCAAACTTGTACAGCAACTGCGGAGGCCAATTTCCTACCATCTATAAAAACTGTTGCATAAGCCTTTGTTCCAGCAATTCAGTTTCAGGAGCAAATCCTAAAACACATACTCTTACATGTGCTCTGTTGCATATTTTAGACTATGCATTATAGCCTTGTATATAACAATAAAATATGGGAAATAGTATTATAGAGTTCTACACTTGAAACCTGTATAATTTTACTAACTAATGTCACCCCAATAAATTTACTAATAAAATAAAATAAAATAAATATGGAAAATAAAAATTTCTATCAAAGGAGACTGAGTAAATAATTTATGGTCCTACTATACCGTAGAATATCATGCAGCTATGAAAAAAATATTAAGCAGCCCTATAGATGCTAAAATGGAAAAATTTCCAAGATAACTTGTTTTATTTTTAAAGTGCAGAGTAGTTTATATTTCTTAGAACCTTCAGTGTGTGGAGAAAGGTGTATTATATGTGTTTGTAACTAAATGGAATATCTGGAAATCTGGAAAGACATTCAAGAAATTGGTCACAGGGTTGTTGCTAATGAATAGAACTGGGTGGCTAGAGGACAGGCAACTTACTGTAAACTTTACAATTTTTACAAATTTTGAATTTTGGGACATTACTTTATTAACTTTTCATACACATAAAATTATAACAAAGCAAAACAAAAAGAATAAAATATATGCTTAAGTGCCAAAACTGAAATATCTCCAAGGTACATAAATAAGTAACTCATGGTACAAATCACTGCCTAATACAAATGTGCATTATATACATATACAATTATTTGCTTGCATTTGTATAAAACATTTCTATAATGATATACTTAAATAAACTGTTGCAAGTATTGTCTCTGGGAAAAACTGGAAGTCTTAGGACAGCTGGGGGAAAGTGACTGCTTTTAAATTTTTCGTTTTGATGGTGTTTGAAGGATTTATTATATACATATTACATTCTCTAAAAATGGCTTCATTTTACTTACCTATTATATCCTTCAATAGGACAATATAAGCATTTAATTTCTAATGAAGCTTTATCTATAACATTCCAATATACATTTCTTTCTATCTCATTAGTCCACTATTTAATTTTTACTTTTTAATCTGTGTTTCATCCCTTTAGATGGAGATTTGGGTGTTAAAGGAGAACTATGACTACCTTGTAACTCTATACCAAAGGCAAAGTTTACTTTTTTTGTTGTTGCTTTTTACTTATTTTTTGTGTACACAGAAAATTTTGGATCATCATTCCTTGATTGCCTAATTGGCAAGGTTCTTTCTAATGTAATTGATATTATATAATAAAATATATGTATTTTCATGTAAGACAAGTTTAATTAACAATAAAATATCTCCAGAGATATTTTGCTTTAAAACATTTTATGATTATTATAAAAAAACCATCAAATAAATTCAAAATAATTTAAAATTTTGACATGTTGTTTAATGTGCTCAATTCATAATCACAGTCAAATTGAGGCAGGCAAAGATGATTAACCTTAACTATTTTGAAGTAGGTGTTTTCATCACTTGCTTCTCAAAGTGAAACAGAATAATAAATTATGATATCAAAAAAATTCAAATTTTGATAAGAAATACCATTGTTTCAAATGGAGCCATCTTTCTCACGCAAAAGCTCTGTCCCTGGGTGGTGCATGCTTAGATACAAATAAATTTATTGGATTCAGGCAGGGAGAAAATCACTTCTATGATTTGTTTTAATATATATGGCAAATTTACACTTCCCTTATGCTTGTGATTTACTATCATAATTGGGGCTAATCTGATTGCATAATTCAGTATGATCCAAATTGTAAATTAAAAACCAGCCCTAGAAGCTTGTTTGCACATCCAAACACAAGTATGAATACAGGGGAAATGTATCACTAGTCTTCTGACTTCATAAAGTTTAACAAAATAATTGCTGTTATTTTACAATTCCTAAATTATTTAGTAATAGTTTTAAATCCCAACTGTATTATTTTCCTATGATTACGTTCCTTGGCCAAAATAATTTTGTCACTTTCTACTTCTTAAAATGATATTCTAGTAGTTTCAGAGCTTAGCATTTTAAAAAAGCCTTTCTTATCTCAAATATATAGTATGTCCTTATCCTTATGTTCTGTAAAAGGAGAAAAGACTAGCTGTAGAATTCACAGACCAGACCTAATAGCTCATTAAAATATCATTTATTTCATGATCTGGGAACCAGTTTATTAGTAATAAATCTTGCTACCATTTACAAAATAATCTTTTAAAAACATTTTGTTGATTCAGAACAGTCTTAAGATGCAATGGCTTATCAGGTCTTTTAAAATTCCTCTAGGTTAAAAAAACTCTAAGTTCTAATACCTTTCAGCAGACTAGAGCTTTAGAAATCTACTTCTGCTATTCATCAAAAAGAACAATGCAAAATCTGCAACCACAGAAATCAGTAAATAATAAAAAGAGGTAAGATGTATAATAAAAGAACAAAGAAATGCATACACAAATAAAGTGTTAGCAGTTGGTATATATTACTGTGGAGGACTCATAGCCACAAAAGAAAAATCCAGTGCATGCCGCACTTCTTACGACATCAGCTTTCAAAAGTGGGGGTACCAATCAACCCTCTAATCAGGATGAAGTAATAAAGTCTTCCTACAGAATAATAAGATTACTGTGATTCTAGAGAATATAATTAAACAAATATTCCAAAAAGACATGAAAATCAATGCTGTGTGTGTACACCCACGTGCAAACTTGTAATAGTCAAATGGTCTGACTCTTCATACACGATTTCTTCCTTCTCGCTCATCCCTTTCAGCATTCCCACATGCAGCACAGAGTGCCCAAAGTCCTTGGATGTGAAGGTTCTTCTCAGACATTCTCGCAGCTAACTCTCTTACCTCAGGTATATGAGTGTGCCCAAATGTTACCTTACCCAAGAGGCCTTCCCTAATCCACCTATGATCTGCATTTTCCTTCACCTTCTTTTTCTCACTCTAGATTTTCTCCTACCACTTATCATCACCTACTGAGGTAGGTGATGGATGAATAGATGGATGGATCGATAGGTGGATGGATGGATGGATGGATGGATGGATGGATAGATTTTTATCTCTTTACCCTTCCCCTCCATCTTTGCCCTCAGAATATAGTTCCATGAGAACATGGATACTCTTTTTACTGTGATATTTTCAGTACCTAAAATAGTACCTGACAAGTAAGAAACAAGAAAAATAGATGTTTCTCTCTTAAGAAAATAGTGCTTTGGCTCCTACCTCCTAAAAGCCACTAAACATGTCTTTTTACTTTCCGGTTCCCCAGTTCAGATTATTCTTGCCCTTGACAATATTCTTCTCAAATCATCAGTTTCTCCCATCCCCACATCTTAACTCTTCGCAAAAATACAGCAAAATGTAGTTGTTACTTTTTTTTTGAGGGGGGACATTTTTTCATCCCTTTAATTTCACGTTTCTCAAAAGAAGCACCCAATACCATCAGAATACAGCACAAGGTCAATATATTTTGCTATGAATCATTGTCAGCCATCTAGGAATTGTAACCTCAAAGTGTACCCTCTTACGCAGTGCCTAGAACAAGGGGTTTACTATCAATTGCCTTAAGAATCAGCATCTATCCTGTTTGGCTTTGTATCTCCAAGAAATAACTCAGTCTAAAACATACATGTGGAGCTCAGTAAGTGATTCTTGGTGGTTGAATTATTACTTTAAAATGCAAGACAAACATAAAATAAGAGGGGAATTTTCTATAATTTTTATGAGTACAATAAAACTGGACAGGACAAACTTGTGAATGGCCATAGTGGGAAGAACAGGGAAAAAGAAATGTACTTAGAGTATCTTTGATTTCTTAATGATGTATAGATGAAAAACCTTAAAAGAACTAATTGCTTTCGTTTTTAAGAAATGGGAGTTATTTCTAGTTTTGTATTCTAATCTAAATCACAAGAAACATCTATTTTTGAGGTTCAAGACAAAGGTGATAGATAACTCAAGACCAAACTTTGTTACCTAAAATAATTTAGAAATATGTAGTCCATTCACTTGTGTCAAGGTTGGGGGGAAGATGGATTGAAATGAAAATGTTTTATTAATATTTCTCTTACTGTTCTTTCCTCCCCCAACTTTCCTCCACCTCTCAAGAAAAGGTACCTCTATCAGTCCATTCTCCAAAATTTCATCTAAAGGTTTAAATGAATGAATGGAGAGCAACAAGATAAAAGAGAAAGGAGGATAATCAAGACACAAGAAGCTTCACAAATTAAGGCAATTTTTTGGAGAAAGGGAATAAAAGATTATGAAAAAAAAAGAGGCTTTTCAGAACCTTAGGCTGTGAGCGAATAAGGAGAGGAAAAAAGATGATTTCTGCAACATGAATTTGATTAAGTTATTTGAAAGATAGTCAAATTATATCACATTGCAATGACCTTTTCATGTTTTGTTTTTGTTTTTACATTTGTTTCTTTATTTGTTTCAATGATGCTAAAACGGGGCCATGTAGGTCACTGAGGTGGTAATTAGAAAAGTACTTAATGGTTTGGAAATATGAGTTGCTGGATAAAAAGGATTCTAACATTTACTAAGCATCACTTACTGCATGTGCTATTCTATTTTTAAATAGGCATTTTTGTATTTAATATTCAAAGGCATGGTATGATTATAAATAAGTAAATCAAGATTCAGACTGATTAATTAAACCACACTAACAAGTAATCGATACAGGATTCAGATTCAGATATCGTATTCTGAATTTTACGAGCTTTCCGTTATATCCTGCAACATTTGTATAAGCAAAAGACGCCAGTGTGCCAGTGACAAAAACTACTTACAATCCTAACGAGATATGAAGAACAAAGAAATTTTTTGGATTGTATTTGTTATTAATATTTGAATTGAAAATGGCATCTTTTCAAAATAAGGTTGAAAATGTTCTGTTTGCTGAATAGAGGGTAACATATCAGGTATTACGCAAATTATTTCAGAAAATGCCCAATTTCAAGATTACTCCTTTTGCAAATTAGATAACTGGTCCTATTCCCATTGTGCTGGTCCATGATGCAGTTCATCACATTGCAATGTTACAGAAAGAGCCTCTTTTTATTTACTTCCAGATACTTGTAATTGATCCAGAAAGCAGTTGCTATATTTGAAATGAGGCTGCAAACGGAAAATGAATGGGAAGGAGCACTTTTCTTAATCTGCTTGCCTCTTGGCTAGCCTAATTATAATAAATTTGTCTACCCTGAAAATCTCTAGTAGTGAATGCTCTTGTTACTCTGAAATACTATAAACATTTTCATTGAAGCATTATTAAATTCAACATAATGGAGTCTTTGGGAGGTAGTTCCCAAAATATAAATAAATTTAGAACATATTCTTGGGTCCCAAATCACTGTATATATTATGAGATCATATGATTTGTTTGTTTCTGTTATTTTTCCAGCAACATAATTATATCAATTTATACTCTACAAACCATTAAATCACAATAAGAGAAGGTCATGAGGTGAATTCTGTTTTATGAAGCTTTTATATGTAATAACAGTCAATTTTGCTATCAAATGTGCAAATGATTAAGGAAATAAGACTATATGAGGAAGAAAATTCAATATAAATATGAAATGTTGATCTTATATGTAGTTAATCAGATCTTGAAAAGGTAAACATTTATAGTTGTAAATTAATTTTAAAATAACCTAATGTAATGTAGCTGTTCATCTTGATTTGGGGGCATATAATAAGAAAATTGGTTAAATCTAAAGAGCGATTTCTTAACAGTAGAGGCACTACTGGAAAGATTTAAAAATAAAAATAAATTTCCTATGTGAAATTGTTTCAATATGGTCTATCAACCCACAAATATGTTTCTGCTCCAGCTGTTTAACATCACATCATATATCACATTGTATCATATATCATATCATAATACGCACATAAGGGCACAAGGATAAGCAAAAGGCATAGACCCTGCCATAATAAAACTGCTGTCTCATTTGCAGATGCATAAAATAATTAATGAAACCAAGGTGGAACCACAATGCAAACAAGGAAGGACATAAAAATTAAAAGGCAGGGATAATTACTGATGGGGGAGAAGGGAAGGATCTGACAGAATTTAAAATGAAACTTGCATATGACATGAATGTATAAAAGGAGGGAAAAAGGAATTCTGTGTAAGATACAGGTCATGTAAAACAATAGAATTTGGAAAACACAGAACATGACACATAATGTGCCAGATATTTCTTGTACTAGAGCATTTATATATGAAAATAGTTGAAGATAAAATTTATTAAGCAATTCGGGACCAAGCTTTAAGATCCTTAAATGACAGGTTAAGAAGCCTTATTTTTTTTCTGGAAGTAAATGGAAAATTAAATGACCACAAAGATGCTTCACAAAGATTAATTTGATAAGACCTGGCATTATATTGCAAAGTGCAGGAGGACAGTAAAGTTAAGAGGACAAAGAATCAGAAAAATAAAATAAATTATTTAGGAAATTGTGGTAAATACTAGAGTTTAGCATTCTCAGCATTCACTCTAATTTCATTTTCCTTAGCTTTCCTTAACTAGAAGAAAGAATTAATTCCTGGGAAGAAATGGTGAGTTAAATAAACATATCTTCTCAGACTCCTTTTGGCAAAGGAGAAATCACGTGACAATCCTGGCCAATGATATTTAAGAAGAGCTCCTCTTAAGGTATCTGAAAAATCCTTTGTTCTCCTCATATAGTTGCCATTCTGTTTTTTGAGGTATTTATACATAGGCACATTAAATTTAAAAAATCAGCAATCACGTTATCTCTAGACTTCCTATTATGTGATTTTAAAAAAACTTCTCTTTGGTTAAACCGTTCTAAACTTACAGTCAAGCTAACACAGAACCTATTAGAAACAATCCGAGTAGGTCACGTTGAGTATCCAAAACCAAGTTATAGAAAAGGATAAGAAAGTACTAGTAGGTTTTCCCATGGTTGATTAGAGTGCAGAAAGTTTGAGTGAGAGAGGATCCAAAATTAATCCGAAACACTTTTTTCTAGATGAGCAGAACAGTAAAGATATCATTAACTGCAAAAGTAATTGCAGTTTTTGCACTGTTGAAATTTGTCGCTTGCCATGGAAATACATTCTTAAATAAATGTGGTTATGTTATACATCATTTTAATGCAAATTTCTTGCTTTGTGTTTTTTTGCTAATGACTTATTACTTGCTGTTTATTTTATATTTATTTAAGACTATGGAAATGATGTTAGACAAAAAACAAATTCTAGTGATTTTCTTACTGGAGTTCAAAACGGGTCGTAAACCAGCAGAGACAACTCATAACATCAACAACGTATTTGGCCCAGGAACTGCTAATGAACACACAATGCGGTGGTGGTTCAAGAAATATTGCAAAGGAGACAAGAGCCTTGAAGATGAGGCATGTAGTGGCAGCCATCAGAAGTTGACAGCAACCATTTGAGAACAATCATTGAAGCTCATCCTCTTACTACATAAGAAGTTGCCGGAGGAGCTCCCTGGTGGTGTAGTGGCTTACGGCTTCGGCGCTGGCGCTGTCAGCGCTGCGGCCTGGGTTCGATTCCCAGTCAGGGAGTTACCCACACACCAAAAAGCAAAAAAAAAAAAGAAGTTGCCAAAGAACTTAATGTTGATCATTCTACAGTCATTCAGCATTTGAAGCAAATCAGAAAAGTAAAAAAACTCAGTAAGTGGGTGCTTCATGAGCTGTTCAGAAATTTTAAAATTGTTATTTTGAAGTGTCATCTCCTCTTATTCTATACAACAAACCATGTCTCAATCAGATTGTGACATGCAAAAAAAAAGGTGGATTTTATACTTGCAATGACCACCTCAATGGTTGGATGGAAAAGAAGCTCCAAAGCACTTCCCAAAGCCGACCTTGCACCCAAAGTGCTCATGGTCAGTATTTGCCATCTGATCCACTACAGCTTTCTGAATCCCGGTGAAACCACTACATCTCAGAAGTATGCTCAACAAATCTGAGATGCACTGAAATCTGCAACACCTGCAGCTGGCAATGGTCAACAGAAAGGGCGCAATTCTTCTCCGTGAGGATGCCCAACTGCACGTTGCACAAGCAACACTTCCAAAGTTCAATAAATTGTGCTATGAAGTTTTGCCTCAATCTCCCATACTCATCAATGCCTACCACTTCTTCAAGCATTTCAACAACTTTTCGCAGAGAAAACTCTTCCACAACTAGTAGGATGCAGAAAATGCTTTCCAAGAATTCATCAAATCCCAAAGCACCAATTTTTATGCTACAGGAATAAACAAATTTATTTCTCATTGGCAAGAATGTGTTAATTGTAATGATTCCTATTTTGATTAATAAAGATGTGTTTGACACTGACCTGGCAGGGGAGATACCATGATCACGAAGGTGGTTTTCCCAGGGCGAGGCTTATCCATTGCTCTCCGGATGTGCTGACCCCTGCGATTTCCCCAAATGTGGGAAACTCGACTGCATCATTTGTGGTAGTGGGGGAGTGTGTTCACGCTCTCCCCTACAAAAAAAAAGATATAATAATAATAATAATTTAAATTCACAGTCTGAAACTGCCATCACTTTTGCACCAACCTAATAGAAAAACTTTCAGGATATTTGTAAGCCTATGATTTTATGATCAGAGGCAGCTATTAAATTCCTAAGTGTGATTATACTGAATATGATAAAAAGAAAGTTTAGGAAGCCATATTTCCTGCCCCTGAAGGATCTCAAAGGCACAGTATGAACACTAACACATTCACTGGGCATATCATTACTTCCCAAGGATGAATTCTCTCTGTGTTACTTCATTACATTTTCTCTGCCTGTACGAGAACCCAAGCCATCATTACTCTCACCTGCTCTACTTCTGGAGCCTCCTAACTCCACTTGGATAGTCCTTCCAAGCTATCTGTTCTGCACAAGTAGCCAATATCGTATGTTTTTGAAATGCAAATCTGATTGTATTACTGGGTTGTTTAAAACCCTTCATTGTCTTCCCTTTGCCCTTTAAGGACTCACTCTTTAGCATGGTTCTCGAGATACCTTGTTACCTGACACGCTCCCCCACCCGCCGCAACGGCTCCTATCACAGAAAGCTCCCTCTCCGAACGGTAACCACAGTGGCTTTCACTCAGACTCTTACAATGCTCTGCCCTCCCCTCTCTGTACTTCTGTACGCACACCTCCTCCGGAAAGCTCTTCCTACCCACACCCTTCTGCCTTTCATGCCTCTCCTTCTCTCAGCTCTGAAATATTTCAAAAGGGAAGCTACAGTGACCTCCCTGCTAAATCGAATGCCTTTATTGTATAGTCTTGTGGCCCCAGTGCACCTCTTCTTCCTTCATAGCACTTAACACAGTATAAAGTCCATAGTAATTTATGTTAATTCTGTGATTAATATCTATATACTGAACTTGAATGTCTAGGGCCTTGTACAGTCTTACATTGCCTTACAAATAAGAAGCTAACCAATATTTGTGTAATGATTAATTCAATTCCCAGAAAATGAAGTTCCATGAGCCTAGGGACAATGCCCCCTTTTTTTTTTTTGCTTTTTGGTATGTGGGTAGCTCCCTGGCTGGGAATCGAACCCAGGCCACAGCGCTGACAGCGCCAGCACCGAAGCCTTAAGCCACTGCACCATCAGGGAACTCTCCCCATTTTGATTCAGTGTTGTGGCATCAAGAATGAATGAATGATCAACATAAGAAAGACAAGGTAGGACAGTTTCCTCCTACCTTGAAAATGTTCTGAAGATGGTTGGTGGTGATGGCTGCAGAACAATGTGAATGTACATAATGCCACAAAACTGTACACTTAAAATGGTTAAAATAGTCCATTTATGTTATGTATATTTTACCATAATAAAAAATTTTAGAAAAATAATAAAATAACTCAACTGAACTGATTTGAACTATATCAGCTATATATTAGTTGCATGACTTTGGCTATAGCCTTGAACATCTTAACTTGTTTTCTAATTCATAAAAAAGGGGGTTATTATTCCTTACCTCACAGGAATTAAGTATGATAACGAGAATCTGACAAGCAGTGGGTGTTCCAGTGCTATAAAATTTGGGGGATTTATAAATATTGAAGGGATATCTCATAGATACTTAAACAGGTGTCCCATTGTTTCTGCTATTGCCTTAAGTCATATAAATGTTGTGGGAAGACATTTATGTGAATGGATAATAGTGATGTGATTTAAGTAGAGAGTTTAATTTGACTACTTCCAAAAGCACAGCAATACCATTTCAATTCAGCTTTGTACTAAGAACAACCAAGTATTTAATCCAAATTTCTAGTAATGTTTAGCTTTAGCTATAAAAAGAAAACTTGCCTCTTTCAATTTTTGGCAGTTATGTTGTATCTCTTAATCTAATTTATCTTTATACTGTATAGGGAGGATTCTTTTCATTAAGAAATTAAAAATCTGTATCAAAGGGCAATGCAATTAAATTTTGTCCTGACAGTTATGGTTGTTTTTTTTTAATCTTCATGAGGGCATAGTGAGAGTTTTGTTCTTCGAAAAAAATGTACCTGCATACATTTTGATTATATTTTAAAAACTTGGTCCAGTTCTTCAAATCCATAATCTATATTGCAGCTTTAAAATAGATACAAAATCTGGATCTGGAATGCATGTTAGTTCATATTTCATTGAAAAATCTCATTCTCACTGGTCGAAAGGCAGAGGAGAGGCATAGATTTGAAAGGTACACAATGCACATCTGTCTGAAGTCGTTTCGTGGTTGAATTAAAATGTGAATAAACCTACCCCATATGGTATCACTCACCATCATTAGCTTAGGTGCACTTTTAAGTAAAGTAAATGCTAAGAAAGGAGTAACATGGCTCTCTCATTATAGCAGTTATAGTACTAACTAAAATCAGAAAGAATACAATCTCCATCAATTCTATGATAATTTTTATGTATCTAAATTTATTCCATACCCACAGGGGGCATATTAATTTGTTAAGAATTTACCAGGTTCTATTTTCTTACTAGTTGTTGCAAAAATTAACAACTAAAAATAATTGAAAATTTTCACAGTGTTTGCATGGCACCTTGAATTAATGGGCCAATTAGCATAGAGAATTAATGCCATTTTGCAATTCTGAAAGAATTATAGGCAATGAACACATCAACTTGAAAGCAAAAAGAAAATAAAGTCTTGATAAAATAACTCTCCAATCATTTCTTTCATCATCACTCTTTAGTGATGGCAGCTATACATTAAATATAATAGTCATGTCTGCACTGTGGAAATAGAGAAATTTGTAGAAATGCTAGTATGAGAGAGAAGAAATCAAGCAGAGACCTAGGACCGCTCAACCCACGGGCGCTCCATGTCCCGGAACACAGGTGTGTGCTTGGAGAGCAAGACCAGGCAGTGCCCCACACAGTTTAAGCCACATCAGGATTTGGGAGGTTGGTATTTAAGAGTGTACATGAGCTTTCCTTGTTCTCCGCATAGCTCCCTTGCAAATATGTGGTGGCAATAGGAAGTTAGCACAGGATTGGGGAACAAGAGTCCCAGCTAGATATTATCAAAATGTATAATCCAGTGTTTGTGTTTTTGTGCACGTGTGAGTGTTGGTGGAACAAGAGTATATAAAAAGTAGGGGAAATTGGATGGGGGTGAGTTGATGTAGTAAGAGAATACCATGAATGCAGTTGAGTCTTATAGTAGTAGGAATAGTAATAATAATAATAGTAGTAGTAGTAGTAATAACAATAAATATTAAAACAAAGAGAAACTATGTTTACATGTCCACCATGTGGCAGGTACTGTAAATGCCAGGAATCTTGCCTCCAGAGATTTAAATCCAAGGACAAATGACTTAAATAATTAGATTCTAAGTACTATCAGAGTCAGAAGAAAAATGTTCAACCTACTCAAGAAGTTCAGAAAAGCCTTCTTGGAAGAGAGAATTTCTGAATTGAGTCCTGAAAAATAAGGATAATTTAGGTAACTGAATAAGAATGAGATAAAAGGAAATAAAAAAGCATAAGGTGGTTTAAATAACATAACTTTAAGTCATTTTCACTAATGTTTGAAGTTCGTGTTAAGAAGTGGAGGTTAAGTTAGAAAGCAGGTCACAAAGCATCTTGTTTTGCTACATGAAATAGACTGAACTTCATATTGTAAAAAAGTTCCGCCATGGCCTCCCAGCATCTCAACATGGTCTTCTTGCTAAGTGTAGCGGACTGCAAAGCTTACGCATTTCCACACACTGAGCAATTTCTCTAGTGGGTCACCTAGGCAAATAAGTAGATCAAGATGACTACATTGTATCTACTGTGTTAATTGCTCACACCCCAGATGAGAAGGGCTGTGTTGTTTGCGTCTTGGTACAATGTATGCTGTTTGCTCTAAGAGCACTGGGTTCCTGGGTTTCTCAGACGGGAGATAAACAAACTCCACAGGTAGCATTTATCTAGGACCGCTGTGTCACTCTGGTCTGTTTGCTGGTAGGTAAGAGATGACTTCCTTTGTCTCCGACTCCACAGTCTGCTAGCATCCAAACAACTGCAGCAGCCTAATTAATGAGCTTGTAAGTCGAGGTGAACTATCATACTATAAGGTCCTCAATACTTGATTTCAGTATTGAGGAGATTGAGTAGGGCATTGTTTCCCAACCTTGGAACTACTGATACTTGGTCTGGACAGTTCTTTTCTGTTGGGGACTGCCCTATGCAGTGTGAGATGTTTAATAGCATCCTTGTACTCTACCAACTAGATGCTAGTAGTACTCCGCCATTGTGACCACCAAAAATTGTCTCCAAACACTGAATGTCCCCCAGGGGGACACTACTGAGAACCACTGGAGTGGGGGAAGAATTAGAGTTCACGGTATTAGCTAAGAAAATATTGCACTAGCTACAACGAAGGCTTGAACTAGGACAGTTATAATAGACTTCGATGAGAAAACAAATTCAACAACTATTTTGAGGTTTAATTAGCATAATGTCATTAATTAAAACATGTCTGTGGAAAACCCAGATTATGATTGTCCTTTTGAACTGCCCCATGGCAGAGCAGGGTAGTGACATAGCTTTGGGACAAGATCCTGAATGCGTGCAGCTGTTATCCCAGATGAACGCAGACTTTTTCACGATAGGGACTGGGGGGAAATGCATTTGCCAGGTTTATAGCCACCTTCCAAGTGTCAGAACCTACACTGACATGTTTTAGTAAACATACCCCATCACCAGAACAACTGCAACACAGATAACCCTTTGGTTAGCTTTTTGGTATTCCACCAGCATCACCATGATGCATTTCGTTTTTGGAGAAACTGAACAGGTGAATTAAACGGAAGTGTGGTGGGTACCACCCCCTTTCTTTTCTGTAAGTCTTTGAAAGTAGCATTAATTACAGCCAAAGCTTTTCTAACTGAAATTCAGTATTGTTTATGATTTGTTATCTTGGCCAGAATCAGTGCAGGGTTACTTCCAGATACTTCCACTTCTACTCTCCTACCATAATTCCTTTTCACAGTTCATGCAACCGATATGAATGTTGTACGGGCCGCTAACTGTAACCTTTACGTACTCAGAAGTTAAGAAAATGGTCTGAGGTTTTGTACACAGACCCATTAGATCTTTGTGAAATGAGCTTGTACCATAACTTGACTATTACTGGGCCTCTGTAGGCCCTCACTTTAAAGGGGAGGGATGATATTTTGGGTCCCTGAATCGATGTCAGCTTGGATCCTGTATCCAACAATCATCAAATGATTTACATACTGCCCCTTCCCCAAAGGCAACTTATTCCGGAAAATGGCCAGAGATCCCTTTGCAGAATGACTGCAGTAATCACTAAGAAGTGCTATGGATTTTAGGGTCTTTTCCCAAAGGGTCTATTCTCCCTTTCATTCTATGGACTCTGGGTTTGAGAACTGGGTCAAGTCTGGAACTTTGGAAAAGAATTATAATTTTCCATTATGATAAATGAGCTTAACCTTCTATCCCTGTTTTTTATCTTCCCTGGTCATAGAAGGCAAGCAGTACCCTGGATTGCTGTTCAGCTATGTCAGACTTAGAACCATTATGTTCTGCCAGTCAAATCCATAAATTTCCGTCAATTAGATTCTCTGATTGCCATTTTGTCCATATTCCCTTATACCAAGCTTGTCCAACACGCAGCCCACAGGCTGCAGGTGGCCCAGGAGTGGTTTGAATGTGACCCAACACAAACTTGTAAACTTTCTTAAAATGTTACAAAAACTATGCATGGACTTCTTATTTTTTTACCTCATCAGCTACCGTTAGTGTTTGTGTATTTTATATGTAGGCCAAGACAATTCTTCTTCTTCCAGTGTGGCCCACGGAAGCCAAAAGATTAGGCACCCCTGCCTTATGCTTTAGTTCACCTTGGTTCTAGCTATCAAGTGCCATTGTCTTAGCTTTGCTCTTTGCTGTTCCTATCATCACCATTGACACCAGGAGCCCAGATCCACAGCCATCCTATTAGCTCCTCAGAAGTGCATATGCCCCCTTCATTGATGTATTCATGCTGCATTTGGGAAGAATGTACCATGTAGGATCTGCCAAAGCACATAAGAAGCCTGTGTTCTCTAGTCTACACAACATCGATGATGGATCATAATATTTCTATTCTCTGAAACTTCTGACTACTTTGTCAACACTTCACAAGGTGGTTCCACTGCACTATCTCAGTGAGCGATTGTTGTTTTCAAACTTCAACAAGCAATGCCAGAAATGGAGTGAGAGTGACTCCAATTCCCCTTCCTTTGAATCCTGAGTCATGAGAGATTTCCCTCATCTCAACAGACTTTAACATATTTTATATTACACATTACCTGGGGTCTAATACTGTTAAAATCAATTCTCAGGTATGTCATCCTGGCTTTTGTCAGCCAGACCCACTGACCTTTTAATGAATAATCTTATTCTGTACTTATTCTAGGATAGTACTTCTCTACTCATGTTATTATAATACTTCTCTGCTGAGCCAATCCTTCCCTGATAATATTTGAACCCTAGTTACTGATTTGGAGAAATGAGGCAATTCAAGGATAGATTTAGAGGAAGAAAATCATCACCTTGTAAAAACTTAGCTTCCAGTGAAGTCTTTGCATGATATTCAGACATTAGGAAGCTATTCTCCTCTATCAAAGGGAAAAGGGTACTCTATGTTAGCCCCTAGGTTTCGTGAGAATCTTGGGATTCAATGTTCTCACCCAAATATCGTTACTCCAAGACTCAGGGCGTCACTACTTCCCTACAAGGAAAATAGCCAGTACTATGGCCTCAACCTTCTTTGGTAGTTTGCTTCTCTTACTATTAGCACTCGGGTCTGATTTTTCCACAATATGTTCTGTGACTATATGAAATAAAGTTATGATTATTTCTTGAGTTGATAGATTAACTAAATCTTTCATTTTGTTCTTTCAATATTTCAATGGCAAGTAACAGCCAACAATACTTCAAGTCTTATAATTACCATTGTCTCTATATTGTTCAAATATTAGAAACACTGCATAAACTATGTAATCTTCTTCTACATGTATTTAATCTCGGTTCCCATTAATGAGAGTGTTAATAAGTTTGATTTGACAGCATGCCAGTAATGGTCATCACCCTAAGGATGATAAGGAATAGGGTATTTGTTAACATCTGGCCACCTATGATTCAATTCCAAAATCCTATCCTGAGAGCCTGTCTACTACGACCACTTCTGGTACCATCTGTTGCAAGTTGGTTTTCCTAAGAAACAGACTCTGAATCATGGATTTAGTGAAAAATAGTTTTTTGCAAGATGACTCTGGGAAACAAAGATAGGAGGATAGAAAAATGATAGGAAAGGGAAAGAAGCCAACAAAAGATGCCTTAGGGTACAGGTAACTACAAAGGACACCTGGAGCTCAATCCCAGTGGGAAACACTGAATAATAATTTTAACATATTATCTTGAGGCTATCCCACCTGAGAGACCAGTGAGCTGGATAGTTTTCCATAATCAGTCAGACATTTACTGAAGGCTACTCATGGGGGGGTGGGGGTGGGGGGTGAAGTGGATAAGAATCAACTACCTGACAGTATTAACCAGTTCTGCCCATCTCAAAGGCGAAGAAAGTTATCAGCATCAGAAAAAGCCTTTAAGTAAAGAGTTGCACATCACTATGCACAGAAATTGTGAGAGCAAGAACCTATGAGCAGGCCACCTTTAGTGTTTCTACCTTTTGTCATTTCAAGTAACAAAACAGCTTTGCTTATGTCCTTAGAATGCCCAGGCCCATGTAATACTCAACCCTTCCAATGGGAATCAAAGGGGATGGCTAGTGCACCTCCCCCTGGGAAAGGGATCACCATCTTCTACCCCTACTTCTTCTCCCAAGTTACTTTCTGTGTCTTAGCCCTCCAGAACTGGAAAACAGAAAGAAGGGGAATTAGGGGAGACTGGGAAGTTCTGACTTGTCTGAAACTGTCACACTGTTATCAAGTGCTCTTTGGACTTGGACAATGTATAAAGTCTGTGCTTTATACATTGTGAATTTTCTGGAACCCTCTCTCCCACAGCTCCCTTGATACAATCTTTTATGACTCAGAGCTTTCTCCTTCTGCATACACAAGAATTCCTTGGCTATAGTTTCTCTGTCCGGGGCTTGTTTACCTCTCCAGGAGGCATGGTTAGACAGGATTTAAGATCACTCCATGCAATCCTCTCTGGTGTGTATGGACCTCATCCATTCACAGAAAACATTTTTGATCGCTGTACCCTGACAATCTCCAAAAATGTCGGTCATCCATGCAGCCATCTCTTCTTTCCCCCACCACTGAATCCGTGAACCAGCCCACTCGTGCTTTTTCAGATATCCCCATATAGGAGTTGGATATTAGTCCCCGGAATCCCTTCGACTGCAAGGCACTTATAAGGAATGCTTTGAATGGTCTTACTGAAGCTTCTTCCAGACTTAAGTTAGTGGGTAAAAATCTCTGACCCATTTCCAAGGGTGGATGGGGAAAATTTTCCAAAATATTCTCTCTACAAACCCCTAAACTCTTTTCTTAACTCTATATACCCACACTGTGTGTATGGGGTTTAAGAATTAACGAACGAATGCTTAGCTACCTACTTTTTGCAAACCTGCATGGTAGTCTACCTTATAATCCACTGTGGCTTCTGATTTCTACTGTCATCAGACCTCAAACAAAATTGAGACACAAAGATCCAATTTTAGCAACTTATTATGGGTATTAAAACAGTCAAATAATTTCTAGAAATTCGAAGTGTGGATGCAGAAATAAATATAATACATACTCATCATAGAAAAATTAGAAAACAAAGTACTGGGGCGGGGGGAAACAAAGAAAGAAGAGGAAAACATGCACCAATACTCTAGCATCCACAGACAACCAACAATATTTACTTCTACCCAGTTGTTCTTTGTTCCGTGTCTATTTTTCTTTACATGTGATGGTAATACTCTATATACAATTTCCCATTGGAATTTCTTTTGATTTAACTCTGGCATTATCCATATGATCCTAACTAGTTCACAACAGGATTAATAAGGATAAAGTAGCCCCCAGGGGATACATAGCACAATTTATTTTACTCTTACCCTAGTGTTAAATATTTTGGTTGGTGTCAAATTTTGTCAATTATAAATATTAACACCATAAACAGTTTTTCCCCCCAACATTTTTCCTAGGTCTAGAATCTATTCACAGAGGCCTTATTACTGGCTTAAAAGAAAACCCTTAAGATTCAAATCATCTCACTGGTGTAATACCAGGACCCCTCCCCACTGTTTTATCCTACCTGGATAACCACTGAAAAGACTGCAAGAGGCTCAGAATAGATAGACACCGAGGCCCCAGTTTAATGGTCACTGCTGAGTCCTTTGAAGAGATAAACAGGCATCTAAGGCACGAGGGCCTGCACAACTGACAGGTACATTTGCTGGATGGTTTTGGCTAAAATAATCATACTCGGTTTGTAGAAGTGAAGGTTGAAATACTGTTAGGTACTTAGTTCTTTTGTTTCAGACAGTGGCAAAACCTCAAAGGCCTATAGGTCATATAGACCACATAAAGAAGTAAAGCGGCCCGAGTGGGTCTGCAGCCAACTGCACCCCACAGAAGCTGAAAAACCACTGCTCACCTTCATCTAGGATTGTCAGATTTAACAAGCAAAAATACAGTATGACAAGAAAAATTTGAATTTCAGATAAGCAAGTAATATTTTTTAGTGGAAGTTATCTCCCAAATATCGCATGGGGCATATCATACTGATTATTATAACAGTATTTGTTGCTTCCTCAAATCCTACTTTAACTGGGCATCCTATATTTTATCCCACAACAGTAGCCTCACCCAGCCATTGCCATTCAGGAGGGTGGGCCTAGGATTGCCAGGGCTATAGTTCTCTTAAAACCTACGAGAAATCTGGAATTTCTTGTGAAATCTTGTTTCTAAAATTTAGCAACTAGTTCAGAGTGTTTTAAAAACACATCTGGAAGCCAGATGATGGCATTAGGCCATCAGTTAGGGACCTCTGATATTAGATTATGATCCAGAATATATAGAATAAAATAAATCAACCATTGGAAAGAACAGTTCTAATGCATATTAATCATGTCTTCTTCATGTCAGTGATTTTCTGAGAACAGGTGTAGACAGGGGAAAGACAAAAAAGCCATGTGGCCACAATACCTTGGGAGGAGGTTGGAAAAGAAAGAATAAGGTTGGAGTTTTATGGAAGCAAAGAGACTCTGGGTACCACATATACACTCTCCTATTGGACTTGTTTAGGAACAGCCACCCTGTGGCTCAGAAAAGTCAGGGTATGTCCTAGAAATCCAAATATGTTTCATTAACGAAAGTCAGATCGACCATTTTAGGGTAATAATAAGAAAAACACAAATTTTTCTTTCATTTAAACCCACACGAAAGAGCTGCCAAAGAAAACAATAAAAAGTTATTTGAGTGAACATTTACTATAAGAAAGCAAATTGTAGCTTTGTTTTAAACCTTTTTTGTAAGTAAGCACGCTTATGTTTCTTTGATATTCAAATTGAGGCAATTTTAATTGAAAAATCTTCAGTATCTCTACAAGGTAAAAATTATTTTCTCTGAAAGTGTGTAAGCCCCAATTTCCTAATTAAAATAAATAATGGCTTTCCAATCAGTTGCGGGATGGAGATATTTAGAGAATTACCATGAAGCTCCTCACAAGGAACAGCATTAAAAAGGATAAATATAGGTAGCTGAACATTCTGCTGCTGCTAAATTGAATTCAGTGAATAAGTGAAAGAGCTCTTATTTACGCGGTGCCAAGCCTTGGTGCATCCATATAAACTGTCTGGCATGTGCAGTACCATGAGTCAAACTGAGGCAGGCAGCTAGAAGCAGGAATTGGGTCTCCAGCATGTCTGACCCATCCCACGGACAACCACCACCCAGAAAAACAGGCGACCCCACTTTCTCCACTCAGACCCTTCCCTTCCTCCGCCCAGACCCCTCCCTTACCTGTAGTTACCGCCAATCACAATGAGGAAGTTAAAGGGTACAAAATACTCACTGGTTTAAACTGGTCCCTAATGCCCGTGCAGTAAGAGTTACAATGACCTTCAGTTCACCTTAGCCTCATTATACCATCATTATAATAGCATGCATATACCCGGAAGTTCATTAATATCATTTTAACAGGCTGAATTCTTTTTTTTTTTTAATTTATTTTATTTATTTATTTATTTTTTTTTTTTAACAGGCTGAATTCTAGGAAGGAGCACGTGCAGTTAAAGGAAGGTGATGTAATAGCCCCGTCAATCAAAAATGCCAATCAAAAGTGCCCACGCCCAGATAGGCGTAACCCCTTTCCAGTAAAAGGAATAAAAACTACCAAGGCCTGTCCGTCGGGGCTCTTGAGCCACTCTCTCACTTGGTTCTGCTCCTTCTTCTCTGGCATATACTTCTGCTTCTAATAAACTACTCTTTCACCACTGCATTTCCATGTCTCAGTCAATTCTTTATGTGGGACACTGAGAACCTGGATACCATGCCAAGGAGGGCCCGCTCTCTGGTAATGTAATAGCTTTGCTCCTGTAAAATAAATCTAAATGTAGGGTTGCCTAGATGTAATTTCCAGAAATCTATATTCGGCATATAGAATGCAATTCTTATTTTTGCTGAAATGGTAGTTAACAGTGTGTACTCCTTAGCAAAAAGGAGTGAGGTTCCTAACTATTCTTATCTGGGGTCTAAGCCTTCAGTTTGGAGCTGAATTCTAGATTGCTCGGTGCGCCATTTAATTAATTAATCAATGACTGAGTAAAGATATGTATTCAATCGTGGGAGATACTCAATATCTTTAACCTTTCATATGACATAAGTACTGGCCAATAAGAATGGATATCAACCCAATCTGGATACATTTTTGTTGTAAAAAAAGAAAAAGAAACATGTATGCCTGTACCAGCATATCGGCACTGTATGCAACCAGAAGGAGGTGCCTTAGGAGGAAGGAAACAATTAGGACCAGACTCTGCCTTCAAGAACTTTACACCAAATATATGGTGGCCAAATATATAGTATATAGTTCTTGAAGGCAGAGTCTGGTCCTAATTGTTTTCCTCCACCTAAGGCACCTCCTTCTGGTTGCATACAGTGCTGATATGCAGGTGCAGGCACACATGTTTCTTTTTCTTCCTTTTTTTACAACAAAAATCTATTCAGCTTGGTTTAAAAATGGTGATGGAAAGAGAACTCACACTGGGTGGTGAACACATAATGCAACACACAGACGATGCACTGTAGAACTGTACACCTGGAACCTACATAATTCTTGCTAACCACTGTCACCCAATCAGTCTAACAATAAAAAAATGTTATTAAAAGAAAAAGAACTATATACAATACTTAATGTTTATATTAGAAGTCAACCTCTCTGATCATCATTTAATTCACAGCTCATACGACAAGGTCCAGGGAAGAGAAAAAGAGGAAAAATCAGAAAGTGGAACAACACAACCATCCAGTTCTCTTCTTGTGCATAATGTCCAATAGGTTGGTGTGCTGTGGAAAATTGGTGCAATTATTCCTTTCCTGGTGACCATGCCTCTTTCCAATGCAACTTTGTGGCACCTCCCATCAAGAGCTCGCTGTTTCACTTCCTTTTGAATTTGAGCTGGCTTTGTGATTTGGCTTTGACCAATAGTGGAAATGTGCCAATCCTGAGCCTTGGCCCCAAGAGGCATGCATACTTCCAAGATGTCTCTTTGAAACTTGCTGCCACCATGTGAACAAGCCCGGGCTGGCCTGCTAAATGGTGAAAGTACATGGTCCAATCACCCTTCTGCCTTACTACAACTGCCAGCTGACTAGAGATACATAGAGAAGGCCATCCAAGACTAATCTTGGCCGGATTAGCAGAGGCATGCAGCTGACACATAGACTTGTTAGGTACAATACATAGCTGTTTTAAGCCACAAATATCTGGGATGGTTTGCTGTGCAGCAAACATAGATAATGAATACAGTTTCCCTGGTTAATTTGAGAAAGAAAGAAAGCATAAACTAGGATTTTTCATAGCAAACAAAAATATGGATATACTAATGTGTCCAGTTTTACAGGACTGTCAGGAATGCTTGAGAAATGCAAACCAGTCTTCATTTTTATAGCACAGAGGTTGACAAAAAGCTATTTGAACACAAAGGAATTGGGAGACATAAAGATTATTTTTGTTCCTTATTATGGTAAGAAATGGAGAAATAAATTTCCAGTAGAGAACCTCTATATTGTATTTCTCATTGAGGATACAGAAAAGAGAGGGAGAAACCACACTTGCAGAAAACTTCTTTTCACCAGAGTTCCCAATGTACCATGTGAAAACCTTCTGAAATCAATTTGGACCTAACAAAAAGATATTTCTTGAATGATATTTATTAATAAATATGCACCCACAATGTCACTTTAAATGTCAGTTTACTAAGGATCACTAAGGAAAGAATCTGACCTTTCTCTTCATTTAAATGGAAATATTTGAGTCCATATTATACTTTTGATTTAAATGTCATTGATTTTCAAAACATGATAACGAGAATACTGGCACTGAACATTCTTAGTTTGTGTGTGTGTGTGTGTGTGTGTGTGTGTGTGTGTGTATTTCTAGATCCCAAGACAATAAAGAATTAGAGATAGAAAGTTGTCTCTAAGAGGTAAATAGTGCATAAGATTAAAGATAATGAGTGCATGAACTTCAGAAAAGATCATGGTGACTGTTACTTCAGAAGAATTGCATATGAAATGGACATTACTGATTCATAAGGCCCTAAAATCCTGCTAGATGGACAACTATCAGCCTGGGAGAAACTATGCAAGTAAGCTAGAAACATAGATCTAAGAACTAACATTAAAAGAATGAGAGGTTCTTCAGAAACTAATACTAAAAGAATGAAATGAAAGATTATCCTGAACTAGTGTGTGTGTGTGTGTGTGTGTGCCCACACGCGTGTGTGTGTGCATGTGCGTGTGCGTGTGTGTGTGTGTGTGTGTGTGTGTGTGTGTAGGGCCTCTGGAGTGGTAAGAGTAGTGGAAAATCCTGTGGCAAAATGACCTTACACTGCTGTGAAAGGAGTAGATGGATGAAATAGTTAAATGATGTTCTTGCTTACCCTCCAGAATCTCTTGAGACAATCATAGCTCTTGTCACTCATAGATATCAGTAGGAACAGTGGAGTCAGAGGGGAAGCATTAGGCAGGCTGAAAGCCGGTGGGGTGAGGAGCTAACAAAATGAGGGGCAGGCTGCCTTGCCTGGCCTCAGTCACTCCACTCCTGCTCCTCCCAGTGGAGAGCCAGTGGATTAGAAACCATGGAATTTATTCTTTCATGACAATCCCTGACCAGATGAGTTGTCTGAAGGTCGTGGCAGCCAAGAGGAGTAGTTTCAAGTCTTTCTGTGATATGTAGAGGAACTAGACTCATATACCTACTAGATTATTCCCCGTTGATGCTTCATTGGGCACATTATCCTAAAATAGAGGTTATCCTCGCCTTAAAATCTACTCCTCTTTCTATTTTTCCTCTTATCAGTGTATGGAACTGTAACATATAGCCATCCAAGGCAGAAAGTTGGGAATCACACCAGCCTCTTACAATGCCATTTGTTATTAAATCATGTCACATTTTCCTATTATCAGTTTTTTCCATTTTCACTGCTAGTGTCTTAGATATATAATTTTAAGTTATACAGTACCATATCTAATTTATAAATTACCATATAGAATTTTACTACCAGGTTATTGTCCCTGACACTATTAATATCAGAGTGAGTATCCTAAAATAAAAATCCGTTCATGCCACAGGATAAGACCTTAACATCCTACTCACAATCTTATCTCCAAATTTTATGTTCAATCATAAACAATTTCACCCAGATATAAGATATACAATATTTTTAAAGACATCCAGAGAGAAAAAAATTGCTAATGACAGTACTTAACCATCTATGTTCTAAAGATTATTTTCCCTTATTTAAACGATAATCTTTATAATATTATTTGAAGGTCTCCCTGTTATTTAAGTTTATAATGTTAACAATAATAATTTTAATGAAAGGTTCTGAATTATCCAGAATCTAATTTAATTATGTTATTTTTCTCTAATGTATTGCCTCGGTAACTACCATCTCCTCATTTCAAATACCACCCACATTCTAATAAAAGAAGCAAGGAAAATGATGAAGAAAACAAATCCCTCCTCAGTTTCATTAGCCCATGTCAGTAGTGACTGCTCAGCCACCAAAAGCAACCTCAAGTCCTCTACATAATATGATACCTTCTCTCCATAGAAGGAGATGGGAGAGAGCAGGACTTCCTTTTGTATTGTCACCCTGTCTCTTCTGTTTTCCTAAGACAATTTAGTATGTTGTCACAATTGTGCTTGTATATGTATATGAAGTATACAGGATATTATCAATGGCTATTGTGAGTAGAAAGGGAAATGCAAAGCTCTTATTAATTCTGACTCTTCCCAGGATCCTGAAGTGAAAGCTCCTACAGTTAGTTAGAAGTACCCTTATCGGCATTCTCTAGATTTTGATCTCTCTTCTTGCCCTGAGGAGGTCTGAGGATTCCTTATCCATGACTCTTTATCTAGGAGTCCCTATACCCATATTTTCTCATTCCTGTGTTAAGAAATCCCAACACTAACAACAATTAGGGTCTTGCTCCCTAGATCCACCCCTACTCCACATTTATGCCCAAGTTTTTCACCTTCTGTCTGGAGAAGTAGTTTGGGACTCTGACGGTCAGATAGAAGTCCCTTAGAAGACGAGTGGGTAGTGGGGCTCAGGAGCCCCAGGTTCTATGGTCTAGTTTGAAACTGGGTCCTTCAATGCAGATTTTACTTTTGATGTCTTCATTAATATGAGATGAAGCTCATCTAGTTCTTTGACTATTGAACATATTAGATTAAACAAGATCTTTCCCTAGGGCATGCAAAATTTTGTAGCTAGTACTAATGTTGTTAAGGCACATGTCCCTTCCTTTTAGCATCAATGGGGCTCCTAATGGCACACTTGAACATTTGGTTTCTTCTTTAGTTTTCCTTGAGTTCAAGCAATATAAAAATGAAAATATATTACTTATAATGGCTTCTCTTTTAATGGATCATCCTAAGAAGGGTTCAATTAAATTCTTCAATTGTCTTCTATATTTATCTTATGGAATTTGGGGATAGAACCATAACCAATTCTTCCCAATACAATTATTTTTGACTCCTCTTCCTCCAAGTCTAGGCCATTGTGCCTGCCAAATAAGTTCTGATTTTCCCTTAATCAGTAAAGTTCCACATGTTATTGTCTAACTTAGTGCCTAACATATTAACTCCCTAAATATATAATGACTACATGAATAAATTACTGAATAAAGAAACACAGTTCATGGTGCATGCACATGGCTGCAGCAGAAAAAGCCCTGACTATTTAATTGTGGTACAATTTTACCTACTATACTTTTGTTTTCTGCCCAGAAAAATGGGTTGTTCACCATACCATGAATTACAGAATATCAAAAAGTGGCATTTTGAATATTGCCACAAAACAAAATCTTGGCACTAGTGCTCCCAAACTATGTCATAGCTAACTGAAATTCAATAGGACCTATTAAAAGATTAGTTAAAAGACATTTATGCCAGTTGGGTTTATCCAACAGCTTCTCTAGTCTGCAGGTAAGCACCACGAAGTATTGCAGTTGCATCCTGAGGGAGAAGCCAGTCAGCCATTCATCCCTGATCTCTAGCTTTCACATTCTCAGCTGCTAATTCTACAGCAACTGAAAATCCCAGAGACTCATTCCAGAGTGCGGCAAAGAAATCTTACTTAACTAAAATTCTTATATATCTGTAACTTGCCAAATAAGACTATTTTCCTTGCATTCATCTTCACTCCTCCATGAGGATTTATAAGCACCCACTGTTTGCTAGTATTGCCCTAGCCATGTTAAAGCTTTCAAATAGATTATAAGCTAGATGGCAAGTAGAAGAAATGCAGAAAAATTAATTGGGGAAAATACAAGAAAACACCATTAAACACTAAGAAAAGCTATATAGTTTTTAGTTTAAAGAAACTGAGAGTGAACTAGGCAAGGATAGGAGAAACAGAATACTCAAGTAGCACCTTAAAACATGGGTAGACAGCAGAGTGCAAATGCAGTTGCTGATGCCCTCAATGCCATCTTCCAATCCCCAAACTGTATCTTCAACTCTACTCCTAATACATACAAAAAATATTGATATTTACAGAGCAAATAAAATATCTTTGAGTTAACCAAGAAATGCACCTAAAAGTAAGTAAATTAAAATCATAGTAAAATATTGCTTTTCTTCACCATCATTGAGAGTTTTATATTTTGCTTTGTTTTGGCACAATAAATAGCAGAAGAAACTTTGAAAGAACAAAGACATTGACTTTACCTTATATATTCTAATCGTGTGCTGGCTTCAGGGTAAATCTAATATTATTGATGTATCTGCCATAATGATACCTGAGATTTGATACGCATGGTCAAATAAACTGACCAGAATATCCACGGAGCTCTGTGTCCATCAATACTGCTGAGGTTAGAGAAATGATGAGAACCAGGACATTTTAAAGTTTATAAAATAAAGAAGAAAACAACTCAAAAGAAGAGATCCAAATAGACAAATTTGTCTAAGGAAGAAAACAGATGTTGCTCAAATTTATTTCCTGTTTCTTCCTGTCAATGATGTAATTTTCTCAATTCAGACATTAAGCCCAGATGGTTCAGCCAAAAGGAGGTCTGTGGCCAGAGACTTCATCTCAACCAATTTTGGTAAAAAAATCTATTAATTTTTTGTTATTGTATTCCAGTCCTCATAGGCATGACTTTCAAATTCTGAATTTCAACAAATATTCTAAAAGATTTACTCAAAATAATTATATCTGTCCTGATTCAAGCAAGAAATGTCTTTAAAAATTATCAAAATAAAATTCAAGCAGAGAGAATGTCCTTGGCAAAATTCACAGGGAAGTGAAGGGTGTGATTAGGATTATAAATACATTGCACATTACTTAATCTAGTATTACATGGGATTACAACTAAGGTGAAATGCACTTACAAGACAAAAGATGGAGGAAAAATAAAAATAATGATAATCATTCAACTCAAGAAATTTAAAAAAACAAACAAAATACGGATATAAGTAAATAAAAGTAGACACATTATTTAAAAATTAACAAAACTAAATGTGAGATCTTTGAAAAATTAATGTCAGATATATGACAAAAACAAACAAATAAAAATGAAAAACTCAAATAAATAAAATCAGACAGAGGGAAGGTTAAATAACCATAGATACAACAGAGATGTAAAATATAATGTAATAAAATTATGAGTAAGTATTCGCTAATAGTAAATTTGGATTAAATGAATTAATTTAGTCAACATACAATAATGCAAAATTGTAAGAAACAGAATTTTAACCATACCAATAATTTTTAAATATATTGAAATATCAATCCAAACCACTGTCATAAAAAGACTAGTTCTTGACCACTTTACTAGTGAGTTCTATGCCCACACTATTACTCATACAGCTAGCTACTGGTTAATTTGATCTGATGCAGGCAATTTCAACCTGTTTTTGTCATAAAGTATATTAACTCCACCTCAGAATGGTGTTCTTATATGCATAAATAAATACACACAGTCTTTGGTTTGCACAGTAACACATTTTTATGTCAGTTGCCACAAAAGTATGCAAATCAAGGACTGTTAAGTGTAATAAATTGCAAAGAAATAAATTACATTGAAATAGTTTTTAAATACTAAGTAATTAATAAATAAATGTATATCTTCCTTCTTCATTAGTTTATTAAATCAGTAAATAAGAGCTAGATGGGAGTTTGATAGCTACCATAGTTACAAAAAGGTGATGAGCATTCATGTTATTTTGAGATATCTGCAACAACTGAAAAGTGATATAAACTTTACCTAAATTCTACCATTGGAGAATTCACCAATACTGTTAACGTTCCTGTATTATTCTGCATATATTCATAGTTGGAGAAAGTGCTAAAATTAAGTTTCAGGTTACTTAAAATAAACATCTACTTTTTTCCACACCCAAATTTTCAGATACCCTGAATTCTATCCATGGAACCCTTCGTTTATAGACCTCAGGTTAAGAACCTCAAGAGGTAAATGACTTGAGCTTTTGTACTTCCGTTTCCTTATCTGTCAAATAAGATTAGTAGAACCTACCATGTTATATTGCTGAAAGAAATAAATTAATAAGTATAACTGTAAATCAATTAAAGGAATAGATATAAATAAATATTTGCTGTGTTGTTGATGCTATGACTTTTTTATTGGACAGTTAATTCCTACCTTAAAAAGTTGTTCCAGGGTAATAGATAGAGATAAACAATGTCAATCTGATTTAATGAACGTGAGTGCAATTATCCAAAACCAGGTAAGGGCAACATACAAAAGCAATCAGAGAACCATTTTATTTGTGAAAAGAGAAGCAAGAACTCTAAAATAAATGTATTTGTAAATAACAGATCCTTCATACAGCTCAAATCAACATCAGAATATTTACCAATGATATTCACAACATTACAATTCAGAAATAAAAAATACATATATAAATACCTCAATAGACACAAAAGGGAACCGTCAAACTGCAGCACTTATTTTAGAACAAAAAGTCTTCGTAAACTAGAAATGGAAGAGTGTCTCCTTAATTTGCAAATGACTACTAGAGAAGTACAGTAAAAATTATATTTAATGAAGAAGATGTATATGAAAGCCCTTTAAGATCAGGAATTAGCAAGGGTCTCCACTATCACCAGTACTATTTATCAAAGTGTGGCCAATCAAATAAGCACAATAAAATAAATAAAAAGTATAAGAAATATTAAGGGAAAGATCACCTACATAGAAAAATCATCAGAATAAATAGAAAAACCATTAGCATCAATAAGAAATTTTAGCAATCAAGATAAACATTAAAAAATAAATTGAATTTCTCTATATAAAAATAATCAAATATAAACTATAATAAAAATACAAATAGTGTAACTTTATTAGTAGTATTAATAACAAAAACTAAGTGTCATGATATTAAAAAAAGTAAAAGTATCTAGCAGTCATCTCCTTAAAAATGCTAAGACCATTCTGAAGGATATGAGGAAAAATCAGTGGATTCTATGCTCTTAGATACAAATACTTAATATTATGAAAATAGAACTATTTCTTAATTAATAAATTTACTCCAATCTTCCAATTAGCTCTTTAAAGACATGTAACAAATGTATTCTAATTTTCTATAAAAAATAAAAATCCATGAATATCTAAGTATACATTCTTTAAAAATATATAGTAAAGAAATGAGATAGTAAACAAACTTTGAAACAATAATATAAAAACAACATGGTACAGGTGAAAAAAACAGGTCAATAAATCAATAAAACCAAATGTAAAGCTTTGAACAGACTTGTGTATGATTGGATACTTAATACTGGCTAAAGTCGAGACTTATGTTATATCTGTAATACTTCATTTTGAGTAAAAAAAAATTGTGGCAGATGACAAAATGACAGTAGCTGTCTGGAAAGATGTAGCAGCAGTGCTGACAAGTTGGTCAATCTTGTTGAATCTCTAGATAATAACAGAGCAACTAGAATAAACCCCAAAATCAGTTTACAACAAAATTAAATATTTCCACAACACCCCTTCCCCCCACCAAATACAAGAGGGTAAACCACCTACCACAAAATGATCTCTATGGCATTGTAATCATGGGCAGGACCAAGTGATAGTATCTAGTGGCATATTTGACTGATAAAACTATAAAAAGAAAATCACAAAGAAGTGATTACTCTAAATGCCAGCATAGCGACTACTTATGGCAGGTGGGAGGGCATCATGACTGGCATGAGAACTTTAAAGGGGTTTCTGGAGTGGCTGGCAAAGTTCTATTTCTTGATCTGGGTAGTGTTTGACTTACAACAATTCCAAAAATTGATCATCACTGCTGTGTGTGACTAGTTGGATATCTTTTGTACATTTCTGTTGCATTAAAATTCCTCCAAAAATAAAATAAAATATGATAGTAGGTGAATACCAAAATACCAAGAAACTGACATCTATGTTTTCCTGGCAGCTCAAAGCTAAAAGCCAAAAAACGCACTTAACATCTCTTTCCCCAAGCCTAGTCTCAAGAATAGCCTCTGACTCCCACGAAGAAATACAAATGGCCAGCAGAC